>JABXJD010000381.1:512500-517977 GCA_013375575.1 Percina caprodes
CTGCGATGATCTATGCCACCTGCGACACAGGGCCAACAAGCCGAACATAGACCACATTCCCCTACAACAATGTAGGCTCAGTCAGTCATTCTTCTGATCAAGCCTGCCATGCCAATGGCATGGCATTGAAAAAGTTCATAAGGCCCGCACATGATGGCAGTAGTTAATCATTAATGGAAAATTGTGCGTGAATAGCCCTGTTGTGCATGCGACGGGTGACATGATTATCTCCATGTGCATTAACGTGTTTTGGATCAAACATCAAACTTGGATACCGTCCACAACATTTTCCAGACAGTCTGAACAGTTTCTTTTTTTTTTTTTTTTTTATTGCACGCATCCAACATGGCTTTCGTTGACTTGGACAGAACTGAACTGGACATGGAAGGTTCAGACATGTCCCGCAGATAGAAACGGATGAAAGGCCACGGGAAGCCCACGAGGCTGCCGCACAGATGTCGGCTACTGCCATGCCTTTAAAAAGAGCCGAGACGCCGACAGAGCCTCGTAGAGTGCCCTCGGATGTCGGGGGCTCTGCCTTCCATGCTATAAGCTTGAGTAATAGCCTCGCACAGCCAGTTAGACAGACGCTGTTTCAGAGAAAGTTCTCTTGGGAATGTTCTCTATAATGCACAAACAGCTGCTGAGTTTTCCTGATATTTGCCGTGCGTAAAACGTATTGAGAAAGAGCACGCACTGGACACAACCGGTGGGAAGCCTCCTCCGCATCGTTGGCATGAGGCGGGGGAAAAAACCCTCGAGCCGAAAACACACTACCATTAGAACACTGGAGTGAAGTTGAGGATTTGGCTGTAAGGTGGCTGCGCCCCGTCCCCTCTAATGGAGAGGCATGACGAAATTGACAGTGCACACAAATCACTCACTCTTTTGCTGACGTCAGAGCAAGGAGAAGTGCCGTTTTTAGCGACAGCATTCTGAGAGAAGCTTGTGCCAGAGGCTCAAGGGGGCTTCCCCAGAGCCGGAGCACTAGAGCAAGGTCCCATTGGGGGTGAGGGTCGAACAGACGGTTTTTGACGCCTAACCCCTTTTAGAAAGCTTCACCAGGGGATGCAAAAACTGTCCTCTCACCATAGCCTTCGTGGCAGGGCGAGATGGCTGCTGCGTAAGCCTTGACTGTAGATGGAGCCAAATCGCTATCCACCAGAGTTTGGAGATACGTCAACACAAGAGGCAGGGGACACGATGTGGGATCCGCGTCCCTCTCTGTGCACCAGCGCTGGAAAGCTGACCAGCGTCCTGCGTAACATGCTATGGTAGAAGGGCTCTGGAGCCCTGGATGGTGCGCACCACGGCAGGGGCAAGCCCAATCTCTGTAAGCGTTCCCGTTCAGCAACCAGCCCCACAGCCTCTGGGTTATCACCGGGGGTGGCAGATTGCGCCCGTTCAGCTGCGACAGTGCGTCTCCCTGCCACGGAATCTGCCAGGGGAGCCACCAGCAACTGAGCGAGGTCGGGAACCAGGGCGGCTCGTGCGCTCTGGTGCCACCAGAACAATCGACAGGTTCTCTTCCTGGATGCGCTCCAGGAGGCGAGTATCAGCGGAACCGGGGAAAAGCATATAGGAGGGTTTTGGGCCAGGGCTGGTGGGAGAAGGCGTCTACGCCAAGGGAGGAGTTGTCCCGCGCTCAGGGAAAACCACAATGTGCACTGTGTGTTCTCTCGTGACGAACAGATCTACCTCCGCTTCCCGAACCTGTTCCATAGCGTTTGAACAATAGTGGGATTCAATCTCCACTCGTTGTGGGAGGGCCTCCCCTCGACATCAGGTCGGCCGCCCGGTTCAAAAACCGGGGATATACACTGCTTTGAGAGACAGCAGATGACTGTGCGCCCATAGCAGGAGGCGTCTGGCTATTTCCAGCAGTTGGGCTGAGCGTATGCCGCCCTGGCGGTTTATGTGCGCTGCCGCGTCATGTTGTCTGTACGCACGGCGGCGTGTCTCCCCGTCACCACCGGGGTGAAGTGTTTCAGCACTTTCAACACCGTGGACAGCTCCAGGCAGTTTATGTGGGGGAGAGGGGGAGGAGGCCAGTCCCCTCCCACCACCTGTGACTCGCACATTCCCCCCCAGCCAGTGAGGGACGCGTCGGTGTACACCGTCATATGGCGTCACTCTGCCCAGAAACCCGGAAGACAGGGTCGGGGATTCCCCCAGTATGACAGGTCTGACCGGAGGAATGAGGGATGGACAGCATTCGCCATTTTTGGCGAGCGGGATCGAGCCGTTGGCGATGAAACCACCTTTGGATCTTCCTCATGTGGAGGAGACCCAGGGAACCACCGTGTGTGCCGCGGACATCATGCCCAGGAGCCGCATCACTGACAGCGCTGACACTGTTGTGTGTGGCCTGAAGCGGGACAACAGAGAGGTCAGGGCAACCTGTCTCGGTGCTGATAACCTGGCTCTCATTGTAATCGAGTTCATGTCACGCCCAAATAAACTATTGATTGTGCTGGGACTAGGCGCTCTTTCGCCAATTTATGGCAAAACCCAGCGTTTGCAGGTGCTGCAGAACCTCCATAGTCTGTAGCGCCGCCTGCTCCCGAGAGGGGCTAGGATGAGCAGATCGTCCAAATAAAGAGGACTCTGATGCCCCTCTTTCGTAGAGGCTGGAGCGCTGTTTCCATGCACTTGGAAAAGGTGCGGGGGCTAGCGAGTACCCGAGCGGCAGCGGTTGTACTGGAAGCGGGCCCCTTGGAAGGAGAACCGCAGGAATTTCCTGTGCCTGGGAATGATTTGGGCGTGAAAGTAGCGTCTTTCAGATCCACGGACGTAAACCATTCGTGGCGGCGCACATTCCAACACGTGCTTGCGGTTAGCATGTGGAAAGGCGCTCCATGATGTATCGATTGAACTGTGACAGGTCGAGGATGGGGCAGTCCCCTGACTTCTTCGGTGTGAGAAAGTAGCGAGTAAAATCCCCGTTCTCCTCTCCTGGAGGGGCGGGAGATAGCTCCGCTCAACAGCAGCCCTTCTAGTTCCGGCGTCATAGCGTCTGACTCTGCTAGGGATGATACAGTAGTCTCAACACGCCCGCGAAAGGAGGCGGGAGGCAAACTGGAGTGTGTAACCCCGTGTTATCAGTTTTGACATCCATGAGTCCATGTGTGTCAAACTGACCCATGCCGCTGCGCTCTGATAGCGGGCGAGCACATATCTGAGTGTTGTTCACCGACATGGCAAGCAGGGAGCGCAGAGCCCATCCGCCGCTGGGCGAGGCGAGTGATTGTGTCGCCCAGCCCATGGTAGGGCTTTTCGAAAGGGCAGTGGCCAGCCGTCGCCTTGTGGGGCGAGGCGGACACTGGGTTGCGTGTCCCTTGTCCCGCCGGCATCGCCGTGGGGAAGGGTGGTTGGCGGCGTCGTCCACCGTGGGTGGATCATTCCCGCTGCCAGCATAGCGAGGAGGCAGTGGTGCCGCGTGCAGCAGCGGTCTGGTGTGTTGTGTGAGGAGCGACTGTCATAACAGCACGCTGTTTAGAGCAAACAACGGCTGTTTGGCTGAGGAAACGGCTCTTTAGTTGTGAGTGTGTGGCCCTTAAAAGGGCGTTGTGTTTCAACCCTCAGCTGGGAGTGACAGGCGATCCCAGCGTCCGTCATTGCCACCGTCTTTGCTGCTTGCAGGGTGGCTCGGGAGGCGAGTTGGACCAGGTGGGAGCCGCTCTCATGGGTCTCCGGCCGCGTAGCTTGCCGGCCGTGTGGAGCCGGTTGCCGCTGCGGAGGGACCAGGTGGGGGTCCTGAAGCCGAAGCTTGGGAAGGCGCAGCCGCAGGTGCTGTGGGGCGCTTCCTTTGTGGCGGTTGTCATGGCGGCGGCGGGGTTGTGAAGGAGCCGTTTTCCACGAGCCGAGCCTCCGAAGCCGCTCCGCGTCCTCCGCCGCTTGATGGAGATGAGGCGTGGCAGTCTGTAGGCGGGGCCCAAGTAGTCCATCGGGAGCTATGGGGCCGTACAGAAGCTCGCGTCTAACTTCCGCAGGCAGCTGGGACATGTGGAGCCAGATGTTTCGCTGGGCCACAGTCTGCCAAGCCATGACCCTGGACAGCGCCACCGTGGAGCGCCGTGGTAAGGGTGAGGATGGCGGTCATGGCTTTGCCAATTTCCGTGGCCAGCTCCGAGGAAGGGCGCCCGGGGTTGTGGCCATGGCGGAGCGGCAGAGGCCAGTAAGGCGATGTTGTTTTGTGCCGCCAGCCCTTGGGCAGCACATTGGTGGGCCCGGTCAGTGACTTGGCGCACACTTGATCTTGGGGAGAGGAGGCGTGGGCTTCGGTGGCGAAAAAGGTGGCTTTCGGGAGCAGAATTGGCCAGGCTCCTCAGGGGAGGACCGGGGAAATCCGCGTCTGTGTCGCCTTGAACCCGAGTAAGCGGGCGTAGCGAGGCGGGAGCCTTCAGTTTCCCAGGCTGTGAAAAGCCTCCTCCACAAAGGCTGAAGCTCCGCGACGCGGCCAAGTGGTGCCCGTGAAGAAGGCTGCTCCTGGGCGTAAATATCCCGCTCAAAGGCCGCGGCGAGGCTGGCGCTCCGCTGGGAGCGCTATGCCTCTCAGCTCCGCCGCCTTCCTGATGATCTCCGGCAGGTCAGCGAAGAGCTTTAGCGGTGGAGGTTGGAGCCGACTGAGGCAAAGGAAGGCCGCAAGCGGTGCCCTGGCCGTTCGGGAGACGGAGAGCTCCAGTGGGGCGTCAATCGCCGTCTCAAGGCCCAATCCTCCCAGGGGGAGGATCCTCCCAGGGGGAGGAAACCAGTTACGGAGGCGTTGTCCGAGAGAACTGAGCCAGCGGACTCATGCTCATCGCGCCGTCCGCCAGGTGGTTCCAGGGTGTCGCGGATTCCCGTTTGTCTGCCCAGCTGCCGTCCCGTCGCCACCAGCCTGACAAACCAGAAAGTTTCCGCCCGTCGATTTAGCTCTTTAGATGACAGGCGGGCACAAAACTGGCAGGAGGCGTGGCGGGTGAGAGCCTGGCCGGCGTGAACGCGCCGAGGCAGGTCTCGCAGCGGGGGTGGAGGTCGGCGGCAGGATGTAGCGATCCGGCAGAGGGGCAGATGCGAGCACCGCTGGAGAGTCTTGAGCTTGTCTTCATACTGCGGCGTTTGAAGAAAAAGTGGGAGGCGAACAACGGGTCCGCTGTGTACATATACAGTAAATGCGGACGTAGTTGAGGCCCGTGCTGGGCGCAAGGGGGAAAAGAAAATCTTCACGACTGCGCATGCGCGAAGGATAAACCCAATAGCGTAGCCCTTAGAGGCGAAGCCTATACGAAATAGAACTATATCTATACCTATAACTATATCTATATAACTATATCTATATATATAACTATATCTATATATATATAACTATATCTATATAACTATATCTATCTATATATCTATATAACTATATCTATCTATCTATCTATATAACTATATATCTATATAACTATCTATCTATCTATCTATCTATCTATCTATATCTATATATCTATATA
>JABXJD010003568.1:0-2500 GCA_013375575.1 Percina caprodes
CTGCAATACTGTAAATACATTTTACTATTTATTCTCTTTACATATACAGTATATATTGTTTATTTTTAGAGTAGGGGGCGGGGGGCACTTTGTTTCTCTCACTATGACTCTAGAGTCATAAGCTAATCGCCTTCACTCTCTCACTTCTCCCTCGCTCTATCACCCAACACACACATAAGTGCAAAACATCAGGCCACTTACATTACTCGCATTACAAAGCGTGTATATATTTATTTATTTTTGCTATAGTGCTTAACAAGAATTATTTAATTTTTGCCCAGTTGAGGATTTTGGCCTGTTGAGGAGCAATAAAAATAAAAAGTTCCAAAACATCTATGCTGTTATTTGTATTGATCCACTAGACATAATATCTACATACATGGCATCTGATTGGAGGCTAGTCTCACTTTAAAAGAGTTTAGATGTGTGTACATTGTTTCTGTTAATAATGTATTGTATTAAGTGTCCATTTCATTATAATATTCAGATTTATCATAAATAATTGAACATGCACATGTATTTTAAGTTCCATTAAAGAGGGGGAGAGGTGGGGTCACATTTGAAAATGTACTTGAAAGTAATACATTACTTCCTGAAGTAACTAGTTACTTTTACAATTTGTAACTGAGTATCTAATTTAGTTACTGTTTGGAAAAAGTAATTACTTTTTAAAAGTAACTTGCCCATCACTGGCTGTGAGATCCTGTACGTAAGTAAGTAACACTTTATTTATATATTTATTAATGTGTATTACTGCATGGAAGTTGTACTCCTCAGTGTGCTGGAGACCTTCTACAGGGTCTAAACTGGAAGGCAACCAAGACCAGCAGGGCAATTTTGGATTTAGTTGATAGTGGACTTTAGGATGAAGCAAGAAGGACTACGCCCCCTTAATATCAACGGGGCCTCTGTGGAGAGGGAGGACAGCTTCCCTAAACACTAAGGGATTTCTACACCTGCACCATTCAGAACGTCCTGGCGGGAACATCACTGCCTGTCTGCCTGGTATGGAAACAGCATCGAACAGGACCACAAGGCCCTGCAGAGAGTGGTTTGTTTGTCTGAAGACACAATAAGTAGTGCTCTACCCTGCCTAAAGGATATTTATACCTGGCACTACAAGAATAAAGATTCATACCCCTGGGTTAACAGCCTTTTCTTACTGGTACCAGGCCAGCACCAAGAGCTAGGTAGTAGGAGCTTCTTCCCTCAGCTCACTCGGATCTTAAATGACTAAAAGACTATATTTATTATTACACTGTTTGAAGGAACTGACAGTATGGGTTATATAATGTAATATGACAAATGCATTGATCAAACGTGTTTCCAGGTGTTGCATATGTAAAATCAGTTGTATAAAGCATTTTGTGCCTCCAGAGGGAGCTTTGTAAAGTCTGATTAAAAGTTACATCAGTTGGGCTGAAGAGAGAGCTCCCAAACCTCCTCTGCTGCAGGCTAGAGGTTCTAGGCTACATTAGCCACTTTTAACACACCCCCAAATCTCTAATAGAGGTAAATGTTAATGTGATGTATTTATATAGCACTTTTCTAGTCTTAACGACTACTCAAAGCGCTTTTTACATCATACAAGATACATTCACACACATTCATACACTGCCGTACAAGGTGCCACCTGCTCATCAGATAAACACTCACACACATTTACACTCCGATGCGCAGCATCAGGGGCAACTCGGGGTTCAGTTTCTTGCCCTAGGACACTTCAACATGGGACGCCAGGGATTGAACCACCAACCTTTTTTTTTTTTTTTTTTTAAAGCGATATCTCTGAGTCTACATCGATTTTGATCTGTTTTTTTTAAACTGCCCATCTCGAATTCTGATGCTGCTATCGGAGTACAATGCTAAATCTGTTGATTATTCTTTTCGCTTTTAAGGTATATGATACGACTGAAAGGTAATCCTGGTCAATGTGATGGAACAGAGGTTTATTTGGCTGTCTTGTGCATTTGTAACAGAGATTTGAAATGCTTTGTGATACACAGGATGTTTCCTCCACAGATTCATCTTGTAACAGCCTGGTGACTTCTGATTGTACGCCGTTTTTAATCAGCACACAGTGTCTGACAGAACATATCCTATCTCAAGTGAGTAACAGCAAAGGCATTTAAATCCTTCATTAAATTTATTGAATAATGGTTGTACATAGTTATTGGATGGTGACAAAGGCAAATCTAAGACATGAGGTAAATTCAAATTTCAGAGGCACATAAGAACCACATCATTGGCAAAGATCTTAAGAACATAACAAGAGTTATGTGCAAAGCAGCACTGGGAATCTTCACACATCACTTGTTATAATGAAATTAAGGACTTAAGTACCTTAAAATCCTGTAAAATAAGCAAACACACATAGTGGGTATCTCTTCTGTTGCAGCCCCACTTTATATTCAACATGAAGACATGGATGATCTTTACGGCTAGTCCATCTGCCTAGTACAGCTATACAAGGTAAATGTTAGTCGAATTATGATTAGAT
>JABXJD010003568.1:10000-15407 GCA_013375575.1 Percina caprodes
TTCGCCCTCTAAGGGCTACGCTATTGGGTTAGGGCGAAGCTGATGTAGTCTATGCCACCTGCGACACAGGGCCAACAAGCCGAACATAGACCACATTCCCCTACAACAATGTAGGCTCAGTCAGTCATTCTTCTGATCAAGCCTGCCATGCCAATGGCGTGGCCTGAAAAAGTTCATAAGGCCCGCAACATGATGGCAGTAGTTAATCATTAATGGAAAATTGTGCGTGAATAGCCCTGTTGTGCATGCGACGGAGTGACATGATTATCTCCGTGCATGTAACGTGATTATGATCATGTATGGGATTAAGAACTGCGTCTCACAAAGAAATACTCCAGAATGAGAGTGGTGAGACAGTAGAACAGTTTCTTTTTTTTTTTTTTATTGCACGCATCCAACACGGCATTACGTGTCGTTGACTGTGGACAGAACTGAACTGGACATGGAAGGTTCAGACATGTCCCGCAGATAGAAACGGATGAAAGGGCACGGGGAAGCCCACGAGGCTGCCGCACAGATGTCGGCTACTGCCATGCCTTTAAAAAGAGCCGCAGACGCCGACAGAGCCCTCGTAGAGTGCCCTCGGATGTCGCGGGGGGGCTCTGCCCCTTCCATGCTATAAGCTTGAGTAATAGCCTCGCACAGCCAGTTAGACAGACGCTGTTTTGAGAGGGCTGATCCTTGGGAATGTTCTCTATAATGCACAAACAGCTGCTGAGTTTTCCTGATATTTGCCGTGCGTAAAACGTATTGAGAAAGAGCACGCACTGGACACAACCGGTGGGAAGCCTCCTCCGCATCGTTGGCATGAGGCGGGGAAAAAACCGCGAGGAAAACACCCTCGACCGAAAAGAACTAGTTAGAATCTTCGGTGTGAAGGAGGGATTTGGCTGTAAGGTGGCTGCGCCCCGTCCCCTCTAATGGAGAGGCATGACGGGAAATTGACAGTGCACACAAATCACTCACTCTTTTGCTGACGTCAGAGCAAGGAGAAGTGCCGTTTTTAGCGACAGCATTCTGAGAGAAGCTTGTGCCAGAGGCTCAAGGGGGCTTCCCCAGAGCCGGAGCACTAGAGCAAGGTCCCATTGGGGGTGAGGGGTCGAACAGACGGTTTTGACGCCTAACCCCTTTTAGGAAACGCTTCACCAGGGGATGCGCAAAAACTGTCCTCTCACCATAGCCTTCGTGGCAGGACGAGATGGCTGCTGCGTAAGCCTTGACTGTAGATGGAGCCAAATCGCTATCCACCAGAGTTTGGAGATACGTCAACACAAGAGGCAGGGGACACGATGTGGGATCCGCGTCCCTCTCTGTGCACCAGCGCTGGAAAGCTGACCAGCGTCCTGCGTAACATGCTATGGTAGAAGGGGCTCTGGAGCCCTGGATGGTGCGCACCACGGCAGGGGCAAGCCCAATCTCTGTAAGCGTTCCCGTTCAGCAACCAGCCCCACAGCCTCTGGGTTATCACCGGGGGGTGGCAGATTGCGCCGTTCAGCTGCGACAGTGCGTCTCCCTGCCACGGAATCTGCCAGGGGGGAGCCACCAGCAACTGAGCGAGGGTCGGGAACCAGGGCGCTCGTGCGCTCTGGTGCCACCAGAACAATCGACAGGTTCTCTTCCTGGATGCGCTCCAGGAGGCGAGGTATCAGCGGAACCGGGGGAAAAGCATATAGGAGGGTTTTGGGCCAGGGCTGGTGGGAGAAGGCGTCTACGCCAAGGGGAGGGTTGTCCCGCGCGCTCAGGGAAAACCACAATGTGCACTGTGTGTTCTCTCGTGAAGCGAACAGATCTACCTCCGCTTCCCCGAACCTGTTCCATAGCGTTTGAACAATAGTGGGATTCAATCTCCACTCGTTGTGGGAGGGCCCTCCCCTCGACATCAGGTCGGCCGCCCGGTTCAAAAACCCGGGGATATACACTGCTTTGAGAGACAGCAGATGACTGTGCGCCCATAGCAGGAGGCGTCTGGCTATTTCCAGCAGTTGGGCTGAGCGTATGCCGCCCTGGCGGTTTATGTACGCTGCCGCCGTCATGTTGTCTGTACGCACGGCGACGTGTCTCCCGTCACCACCGGGGTGAAGTGTTTCAGCACTTTCAACACCGTGGACAGCTCCAGGCAGTTTATGTGGGGGAGAGGGGGAGGAGGCCAGTCCCCTCCCACCACCTGTGACTCGCACATTCCCCCCCAGCCAGTGAGGGACGCGTCGGTGTACACCGTCATATATGGCGTCACTCTGCCCAGGGAAACCCCGGAAGACAGGGTCGGGGATTCCCCCAGTATGACAGGTCTGACCGGAGGAATGAGGATGGACAGCATTCGCCATTTTTGGCGAGCGGGATCGAGCCGTTGGCGATGAAACCACCTTTGGATCTTCCTCATGTGGAGGAGACCCAGGGGAACCACCGTGTGTGCCGCGGACATCATGCCCAGGAGCCGCATCACTGACAGCGCTGACACTGTTGTGTGTGGCCTGAAGCGGGACAACAGAGAGGTCAGGGCAACCTGTCTCGGTGCTGATAACCTGGCTCTCATTGTAATCGAGTTCATGTCCACGCCCAAATAAACTATTGATTGTGCTGGGACTAGAGCGCTCTTTCGCCAATTTATGGCAAAACCCAGCGTTTGCAGGTGCTGCAGAACCTCCATAGTCTGTAGCGCCGCCTGCTCCCGAGAGGGGCTAGGATGAGCAGATCGTCCAAATAAAGAGGACTCTGATGCCCCTCTTTCGTAGAGGCTGGAGCGCTGTTTCCATGCACTTGGAAAAGGTGCGGGGGCTAGCGAGTACCCGAGCGGCAGCGGTTGTACTGGAAGCGGGCCCCTTGGAAGGAGAACCGCAGGAATTTCCTGTGCCTGGGAATGATTTGGACGTGAAAGTAAGCGTCTTTCAGATCCACGGACGTAAACCATTCGTGGCGGCGCACACATTCCAACACGTGCTTGACGGTTAGCATGTGGAAAGGGCGCTCCATGATGTATCGATTGAACTGTGACAGGTCGAGGATGGGACGCAGTCCCCTGACTTCTTCGGTGTGAGAAAGTAGCGAGAGTAAAATCCCCGTTCTCCTCCCTGGAGGGCGCGGGAGATAGCTCCGCTCAACAGCAGCCCTTCTAGTTCCGACGTCATAGCGTCTGACTCTGCTAGGGATGATACAGTAGTCTCAACACGCCCGCGAAAGGAGGCGGGGGAGGCAAACTGGAGTGTGTAACCCCGTGTTATCAGTTTTGACATCCATGAGTCCATGTGTGTCAAACTGACCCATGCGCGCTGCGCTCTGATAGCGGGCGAGCACATATCTGAGTGTTGTTCACCGACATGGCAAGCAGGGAGCGCAGAGCCCATCCCGCCGCTGGGCGAGGCAGTGATTGTGTCGCCCAGCCCATGGTAGGGCTTTTCGAAAGGGCAGTGGCCAGCCGTCGCCTTGTGGGGCGGGCGGACACTGGGTTGCGTGTCCCTTGTCCCGCCGGCATCGCCGTGGGGAAGGGTGGTTGGCGGCGTCGTCCACCGTGGGTGGATCATTCCCGCTGCCAGCATAGCGAGGAGGCAGTGGTGCCCGCGTGCAGCAGCGGTCTGGTGTGTTGTGTGGGGAGCGACTGTCATAACAGCACGCTGTTTAGAGCAAACAACGGCTGTTTGGCTGAGGAAACGGCTCTTTAGTTGTGAGTGTGTGGCCCTTAAAGGGCCGTTGTGTTTCCAACCCTCAGCTGGGGAGTGACAGGCGATCCCGCGTCCCGTCATTGCCACCGTCTTTGCTGCTTGCAGGGTGGCTCGGGAGGCGGATTGGACCAGGTGGGAGCCGCTCTCATGGGTCTCCGGCCCGCGTAGCTTGCCGGCCGTGTGGAGCCGGTTGCCGCTGCGGAGGGGACCAGGTGGGGGTCCTGAAGCCGAAGCTTGGGAAGACGCAGCCGCAGCAGGTGCTGTGGGCGCTTCCTTTGTGGCGGTTGTCATGGCGGCGGGGTTGTGAAGGAGCCGTTTTCCACGAGCCGAGCCTCGAAGCCGCTCCGCGTCCTCCGCCGCTTGATGGAGATGAGGCGTGGCAGTCTGTAGGCGGGGCCCAAATAGTCCATCGGGAGCTATGGGGCCGTACAGAAGCTCGCGTCTAACTTCCGCAGGCAGCTGGGACATGTGGAGCCAGATGTTTCGCTGGGCCACAGTCTGCCAAGCCATGACCCTGGACAGCGCCACCGTGGACGCCGTGGTAAGGGTGAGGATGGCGGTCATGGCTTTGCCAATTTCCGTGGCCAGCTCCGAGGAAGGCGCCCGGGGTTGTGGCCATGGCGGAGACGGCAGAGGCCAGTAAGGCGATGTTGTTTTGTGCCGCCAGCCCTTGGGCAGCACATTGGTGGGCCCGGTCAGTGACTTGGGCACACTTGATCTTGGGGAGAGGAGGCGTGGGCTTCCGGTGGCGAAAAAGGTGGCTTTCGGGAGCAGAATTGACGCCAGGCTCCCCTCCAGGGAGGGACCGAGGAAATCCGCGTCTGTGTCGCCTTGAACCCGAGTAAGCGGGCGTAGCGAGAGGCGGGAGCCTTCAGTTTCCCAGGCTGTGAAAAGGCCTCCTCCACAAAGGCTGAAGCTCCGCGAAGCGCGGCCAAGTGGTGCCCGTGAAGAAGGCTGCTCCTGGGCGTAAATATCCCGCTCAAAGGCCGCGGCGAGGCTGGCGGCTCCGCTGGGAGCGCTATGCCTCTCAGCTCCGCCGCCTTCCTGATGATCTCCGGCAGGTCAGCGAAGAGAGCTTTAGCGGTGGAGGTTGGAGCCGACTGAGGCAAAGGGAAGGCCGCAAGCGGTGCCTGGCCGTTCGGGAGACGGGGAGAGCTCCAGTGGGAAAGCGTCAATCGCCGTCTCAAGGCCCAATCCTCCCAGGGGAAGGGGATCCTCCCAGGGGAGGAAACCAGTTACGGAGGCGTTGTCCGAGAGAACTGAGCCAGCGGACTCATGCTCATCAGCGCCGTCCGCCAGTGGTTCCAGGGTGTCGCGGATTCCGTTTGTCTGCCCAGCTGCCGTCCCGTCGCCACCAGCCTGACAAACCAGAAAAGTTTCCGCCCGTCGATTTAGCTCTTTAGATGACAGGCGGGCACAAAACTGGCAGGAGGCGTGGCGGGTGAGAGCCTGGCCGGCGTGAACGGCGCCGAGGCAGGTCTCGCAGCGGGGTGGAGGTCGGCGGCAGGATGTAGCCGGTCCGGCAGGAGGGGCAGATGCGAGCACCGCTGGAGAGTCTTGAGCTTGTCTTCATACTGCGGCGTTTGAAGAAAAAGTGGGAGGCGAACAACGGGTCCGCTGTGTACATATACAGTAAATGCGGACGTAGTTGAGGCCCGTGCTGGACGCAAGGGCGGGAAAAGAAAATCTTCACGACTGCGCATGCGCGAAGGGATAAACCCAATAGCGTAGCCCTTAGAGGGCGAAGCCTA
>JABXJD010000173.1:0-137500 GCA_013375575.1 Percina caprodes
CCTTCGTCCAGCACGGGCCTCAACTACGTCCGCATTTACTGTATATGTACACAGCGGACCCGTTGTTCGTCTCCCAAAAACATCAGCTTTTTCTTCAACTAATGTTCTGGGAGCAGGTGGCCGTACCTTAGAGGGCTACGCCTATACTAATAGAATCTGGAGTTACCCATGTAACTATCGTTCTATTGTATAGGCTTCGCCCTCTAAGGGCTACGCTATTGGGTTAGGGCGAAGCTGATGTAGTCTATGCCACCTGCGACACAGGGCCAACAAGCCGAACATAGACCACATTCCCTACAACAATGTAGGCTCAGTCAGTCATTCTTCTGATCAAGCCTGCCATGCCAATGGCGTGGCCTGAAAAAGTTCATAAGGCCTGCAACATGATGGCAGTAGTTAATCATTAATGGAAAATTGTGCGTGAATAGCCCTGTTGTGCATGCGACGGAGTGACATGATTATCTCCGTGCATGTAACGTGATTATGATCATGTATGGGATTAAGAACTGCGTCTCACCAAGAATACTCCAGAATGAGAGTGGTGAGACAGTAGAACAGTTTCTTTTTTTTTTTTTTTTTATTGCACGCATCCAACACGGCATTACGTGTCGTTGACTGTGGACAGAACTGAACTGGACATGGAAGGTTCAGACATGTCCATAGATAGAAACGGATGAAAGGGCACGGGGAAGCCCACGAGGCTGCCGCACAGATGTCGGCTACTGCCATGCCTTTAAAAAGAGCCGCAGACGCCGACAGAGCCCTCGTAGAGTGCCCTCGGATGTCGCGGGGGGGCTCTGCCCCTTCCATGCTATAAGCTTGAGTAATAGCCTCACAGCCAGTTAGACAGACGCTGTTTTGAGAGGGCTGATCCTTGGGAATGTTCTCTATAATGCACAAACAGCTGCTGAGTTTTCCTGATATTTGCCGTGCGTAAAACGTATTGAGAAAGAGCACGCACTGGACACAACCGGTGGGAAGCCTCCTCCGCATCGTTGGCATGAGGCGGGGAAAAAACCGCGAGGAAAACACCCTCGACCGAAAAGAACTAGTTAGAATCTTCGGTGTGAAGGAGGGATTTGGCTGTAAGGTGGCTGCGCCCCGTCCCCTCTAATGGAGAGGCATGACGGGAAATTGACAGTGCACACAAATCACTCACTCTTTTTGCTAACGTCAGAGCAAGGAGAAGTGCCGTTTTTAGCGACAGCATTCTGAGAGAAGCTTGTGCCAGAGGCTCAAAGGGGGGCTTCCCCAGAGCCCGGAGCACTAGAGCAAGGTCCCATTGGGGGTGAGGTCGAACAGACGGTTTTTGACGCCTAACCCCTTTTAGAAACGCTTCACCAGGGGATGCGCAAAAACTGTCCTCTCACCATAGCCTTCGTGGCAGGACGAGATGGCTGCTGCGTAAGCCTTGACTGTAGATGGAGCCAAATCGCTATCCACCAGAGTTTGGAGATACGTCAACACAAGAGGCAGGGGACACGATGTGGGATCCGCGTCCCTCTCTGTGCACCAGCGCTGGAAAGCTGACCAGCGTCCTGCGTAACATGCTATGGTAGAAGGGCTCTGGAGCCCTGGATGGTGCGCACCACGGCAGGGGCAAGCCCAATCTCTGTAAGCGTTCCCGTTCAGCAACCAGCCCCACAGCCTCTAGGTTATCACCGGGGTGGCAGATTGCGCCGTTCAGCTGCGACAGTGCGTCTCCCTGCCACGGAATCTGCCAGGGGAGCCACCAGCAACTGAGCGAGGGTCGGGAACCAGGGCGCTCGTGCGCTCTGGTGCCACCAGAACAATCGACAGGTTCTCTTCCTGGATGCGCTCCAGGAGGCGAGGTATCAGCGGAACCGGGGAAAGCATATAGGAGGGTTTTGGGCCAGGGCTGGTGGGAGAAGGCGTCTACGCCAAGGGGAGGGTTGTCCCGCGCGCTCAGGGAAAACCACAATGTGCACTGTGTGTTCTCTCGTGAAGCGAACAGATCTACCTCCGCTTCCCCGAACCTGTTCCATAGCGTTTGAACAATAGTGGGATTCAATCTCCACTCGTTGTGGGAGGGCCCCCCCTCGACATCAGGTCGGCCGCCCGGTTCAAAAACCCGGGGATATACACTGCTTTGAGAGACAGCAGATGACTGTGCGCCCATAGCAGGAGGCGTCTGGCTATTTCCAGCAGTTGGGCTGAGCGTATGCCGCCCTGGCGGTTTATGTACGCTGCCGCCGTCATGTTGTCTGTACGCACGGCGACATGTCTCCCGTCACCACCGGGTGAAGTGTTTCAGCACTTTCAACACCGTGGACAGCTCCAGGCAGTTTATGTGGGGGAGAGGGGAGGAGAGTCCCCTCCCACCACCTGTGACTCGCACATTCCCCCAGCCAGTGAGGGACGTCGGTGTACACCGTCATATATGACGTCACTCTGCCCAGGGAAACCCCGGAAGACAGGGTCCGGGGATTCCCCCAGTATGACAGGTCTGACCGGAGGGAATGAGGGATGGACAGCATTCGCCATTTTTGGCGAACGGGATCGAGCCGTTGACGATGAAACCACCTTTGGATCTTCCTCATGTGGAGGAGACCCAGGGGAACCACCGTGTGTGCCGCGGACATCATGCCCAGGAGCCGCATCACTGACAGCGCTGACACTGTTGTGTGTGGCCTGAAGCGGGACAACAGAGAGTCAGGGCAACCTGTCTCGGTGCTGATAACCTGGCTCTCATTGTAATCGAGTTCATGTCCACGCCCAAATAAACTATTGATTGTGCTGGGACTAGAGCGCTCTTTCGCCAATTTATGGCAAAACCCAGCGTTTGCAGGTGCTGCAGAACCTCCATAGTCTGTAGCGCCGCCTGCTCCCGAGAGGGGCTAGGATGAGCAGATCGTCCAAATAAAGAGGACTCTGATGCCCCTCTTTCGTAGAGGCTGGAGCGCTGTTTCCATGCACTTGGAAAAGGTGCGGGGGCTGCGAGTACCGAGCGGCAGCCGGTTGTACTAAAGCGGGCCTTGGAAGGAGAACGCAGGAATTTCCTGTGCCTGGGAATGATTTGGACGTGAAAGTAAGCGTCTTTCAGATCCACGGACGTAAACCATTCGTGGCGCGCACACATTCCAACACGTGCTTGACGGTTAGCATGTGGAAAGGGCGCTCCATGATGTATCGATTGAACTGTGACAGGTCGAGGATGGGACGCAGTCCCCTGACTTCTTCGGTGTGAGAAAGTAGCGAGAGTAAAATCCCCGTTCTCCTCTCCTGGAGGGACGCGGAGATAGCTCCGCTCAACAGCAGCCCTTCTAGTTCCGACGTCATAGCGTCTGACTCTGCTAGGGATGATACAGTAGTCTCAACACGCCCGAAAGGAGGCGGGGGAGGCAAACTGGAGTGTGTAACCCCGTGTTATCAGTTTTGACATCCATGAGTCCATGTGTGTCAAACTGACCCATGCCGCTGCGCTCTGATAGCGGGCGAGCACATATCTGAGTGTTGTTCACCGACATGGCGAGCAGGGAGCGCAGAGCCCATCCCGCCGCTGGGCGAGACGAGTGATTGTGTCGCCCAGCCCATGGTAGGGCTTTTTCGAAAGGGCAGTGGCCAGCCGTCGCCTTGTGGGGCGAGAGCGGACACTGGGTTAACGTGTCCCTTGTCCCGCCGGCATCGCCGTGGGGGAAGGGGTGGTTGAGCGGCGTCGTCCACCGTGGGTGGATCATTCCCGCTGCCAGCATAGCGAGGAGGCAGTGGTGCCCCGCGTGCAGCAGCGGTCTGGTGTGTTGTGTGGGGAGCGACTGTCATAACAGCACGCTGTTTAGAGCAAACAACGGCTGTTTGGCTGAGGGGAAACGGCTCTTTAGTTGTGAGTGTGTGGCCCTTAAAAGGGCCGTTGTGTTTCCAACCCTCAGCTGGGGAGTGACAGGCGATCCCCGCGTCCCGTCATTGCCACCGTCTTTGCTGCTTGCAGGGTGGCTCGGGAGGCGGATTGGACCAGGTGGGAGCCGCTCTCATGGGTCTCCGGCCCCGCGTAGCTTGCCGGCCGTGTGGAGCCGGTTGCCGCTGCGGAGGGACCAGGTGGGGGTCCTGAAGCCGAAGCTTGGGAAGACGCAGCCGCAGCAGGTGCTGTGGGGCGCTTCCTTTTGTGGCGGTTGTCATGGCGACGGCGGGGTTGTGAAGGAGCCGGGGTAGAGCTCCGCGTCCTCCGCCGCTTGATGGAGATGAGACGTGGCAGTCTGTAGGCGGGGCCCAAGTAGTCCATCGGGAGCTATGGGGCCGTACAGAAGCTCGCGTCTAACTTCCGCAGGCAGCTGGGACATGTGGAGCCAGATGTTTCGCTGGGCCACAGTCTGCCAAGCCATGACAGCGCCACCGTGGACGCCGTGGTAAGGGTGAGGATGGCGGTCATGGCTTTGCCAATTTCCGTGGCCAGCTCCGAGGGAAGGGCGCCCGGGGTTGTGGCCATGGCGGAGACGGCAGAGGCCAGAAAGGCGATGTTGTTTTGTGCCGCCAGCCCTTGGGCAGCACATTGGTGGGCCCGGTCAGTGACTTGGCGCACACTTGATCTTGGGGAGAGGGGCGTGGGCTTCCGGTGGCCGAAAAAGGTGGCTTTCGGGAGCAGAATTGACGCCAGGCTCCCCTCCAGGAGGGACCGAGGAAATCCGCGTCTGTGTCGCCTTGAACCCGAGTAAACGGGCGTAGCGAGAGACGGGAGCCTTCAGTTTCCCAGGCTGTGAAAAGCCTCCTCCACAAAGGCTGAAGCTCCGCGAAGCGCGGCCAGAGCGGTGCCCGTGAAGAAGGCTGCTCCTGGGCGTAAATATCCCGCTCAAAAGGCCGCGGCGAGGCTGGCGGCTCCGCTGGGAGCGCTATGCCTCTCAGCTCCGCCGCCTTCCTGATGATCTCCGGCAGGTCAGCGAAGAGAGCTTTAGCGGTGGAGGTTGGAGCCGACTGAGGCAAAGGGAAGGCCGCAAGCGGTGCCTGGCCGTTCGGGAGACGGGGAGAGCTCCAGTGGGAAAGCGTCAATCGCCGTCTCAAGGCCCAATCCTCCCAGGGGAAGAGGGGATCCTCCCAGGGGAGGAGGGGAAACCAGTTACGGAGGCGTTGTCCGAGAGAACTGAGCCAGCGGACTCATGCTCATCGGCGCCGTCCGCCAGTGGTTCCAGGGTGTCGCGGATTCCCGTTTGTCTGCCCAGCTGCCGTCCCGTCGCCACCAGCCTGACAAACCAGAAAGTTTCCGCCCGTCGATTTAGCTCTTTAGATGACAGGCGGGCACAAAACTGGCAGGAGGCGTGGCGGGTGAGAGCCTGGCCGGCGTGAACGGCGCCGAGGCAGGTCTCGCAGCGAGGGTGGAGGTCCGGCGGCAGGATGTAGCCGGTCCGGCAGGAGGGCAGATGCGAGCACCGCTGGAGAGTCTTGAGCTTGTCTTCATACTGCGGCGTTTGAAGAAAAAGTGGGAGACGAACAACGGGTCCGCTGTGTACATATACAGTAAATGCGGACGTAGTTGAGGCCCGTGCTGGACGCAAGGGCGGGAAAAGAAAATCTTCACGACTGCGCATGCGCGAAGGGATAAACCCAATAGCGTAGCCCTTAGAGGGCGAAGCCTATACGAAATAGAACTATTATTAAATAATATCCATCTATCAACAGGAAATATTTTAACTCTTTGGAAATTGTACTTAGGTCACATTTTGTATTCAAATACATTTATTTATGTATATATTTTGTATTCAAAATGTAACCCAAACCGGCAGTGAAGGAGCGATATCACATGTCCTTCCTGCTGCTTTTAGACTTTATAATCAACATTGCTCCAAGTAGACCACGTGACATGCACCATATGTGACAATTCACTAATGTGCAACATCAGTGTACAGCTTATTATGTAAATTATGTATTATCTGAATTGTAAACTTTATGTCTGTGTACTCTACTGATGTAACTGCTTCATTCTTGCATTTTTACTGATGCGTTGGTCATTGCACTTCCCCTTTGGTGCAGCATCACTGAAAATGTCCCCACTGTGGGACTCATTAACACTTAGCTTATTTAAAATGTTTCATATGTTAGTATTTTTCTGATCTCTGAATTGCAATGATGACCAAGATATTCGACAGGGAAATCTATGTATCGACATCAGGCTAGGGATAACATAATTAATCATAATTTATTAATAATAATAATAATAATAATAATAATAATAATAATAATAATAATAGCAGAACTACCTTGACACAACTCCAACATCACCATCTTAGACCCTCATCACATGTGGTGCAATACAAAGTAATTGTAATCAATGTAATTGTTATTGTGTTTTCTTCTTAAATTTCAGGGGTCCAACTGGGATTCGGGGTCTCCAAGGTCAGGGCATTGAGATGAGATTTCTTAGGTTTCTCTTCATTTCTGTTTTAAATGTTCAATATTTTATTTTTTATTGTTCAATGTTTTATTTTATTTCAATATTGCCATTGTGTTATTCATTGCTCTTTAGAACGTGTTTAGTGTGTCTTCCATTATCATGTTCCTGTTCACCAAATCTTAAATAAATAGCTGTTCATTTTCTTGTTGTCTGCAGTTAAATTAAATATTTTAAAATATGGGTGATTCTATTAATGCTGGCTAATATTAAATCACAGTGATACAGTATTTAAATTGTAAATTGAGAAACTGAATTTACAGTGATTAACTGTAGCATACTGTTAATAGTACTGTATTGCCATTTACAATACATAACAAAACAGTGCTTAATAAGTTTTTATTTGTACAGTAAATAAACCAGCACTGTAAATGCAATTGAAATCACAGTATTTAATTAATATTTGTTCTACAGTAAAACAAGCAATACTGTAAATACAACAAAAATCACACAGTGTTTAATTGTTTTGTATTTTACAGTGAATACATAAAATACTGTAAATGGAGTATGGTACCTTTACTGTAAAAATAATTCACAGTATTTTGCTGGCCAATTAGGGCCAGTAAGTTACTGTAAATTTTACGTTAAATTTGTTACAGTGATTGAGTTGAATGTAAGAAAATGTAAGTCAGAATTTCGTGATGTATATATTTGTTTCATGCTACAGACAAACCAGATCAGTCAGTTTTGATGAGGGAGGACAACAAGTGCATGGTTGACAGGAAAACAATATAAAGGTTAGGAAAACAATTTAGACCCACCATCTTTGAGTATGGTCTCTCTGCTGTTTCCATCTATTTTTTGTCGGCCGATAAGGAAACTGGTGGTGTCAGCAAAGTAGATGTGCCCCGATTCTGCGTAGTAGTCGATGGCTCGAGGGTTGACCAGGTCCTCAATTGGCATGATGTGCTCATCGCTGGACTTGATATTCATATCTAGGCCTCGGATGACCCCGGGACGCCCCTTGCCGTAGAACAGGAAGAGATCGTTTTTGGGTTCTACAAGGCAAGAAAGGGTGAAGCCTTTTTTTACTGTTATTGTCAATTAAGTGGTCTAATTTATCAATGCTGATCCCAGCATTAAACCCTCTTACTGGCCACATTGTTCTTATATGTGAGCCAGAGCCAGGGCAATCCATTCACCTTAATGGAGCCAGTAATCAGTGCCAATGACTTTACTCTACCCGTTCAATCACGCGCCTGCTACAAAGTTGCCTTGACAGTAGGAGAAGGAAAAAGCTTGAGCAACCAGACAATGGCAATACTTACCTTGGCTGTGAACAATGCTTCTGATCTAAAATACATGGTGTCTATATAGAAAAGCAAACAGAGAGGCCTAGAAAGCTGAGGAAGCTCCTCGGTAGCCTGCCAGCCGCTCAGGGGACTGTATGTTCTCGAACCCTTTGGGATCCTCCAAAGAGGCAGAAGGAGGAATGAAGGAGGGCTTCCAGTGAGAGAATCAGACCTCTCCTCCGCTCTTAGCCCCTACCCGAGAGACTGGGAGGCTGGGGGTGAGGACCACACATGCCTCACTTCAATTTATCATTTTGTGACTACCCAAGAGACAATTAAGCATTGCAAGAGACCCAGATAGCAAACCCCACGGTGAGTGCTGTATGAAAAAGCACTACCATTTAGCACCGAATCTCATTATGCTTAGGGAGATGGAAAGCGCGAACAGGAGAGAGATAGCTGGTGTCATCAGAACATCTAAGAGCGGGGGAATAAATCAAATGTGTCACGGCAAGCCTCTCAATGCTTCGTTACTCCGATCGAACAGTAGTGGGCCCTCAGATTGTGCCATCAATTTGATCTTCTGCTTTTATTGTCAACTACACAATGTCCAGCAATTGATCAGACCAGCCAACAAATGCAGACAAACTTAAATCCTCATTATGGCAATAATCAATCAGGCTCATGACAGGGCGATAGCGGAACGTCACTTTCAAATGGGTCTGTGACCACCAGTGCTCCTCTTTATCATTGTCAGTCTACGTACGGGTGAGGCATGTGTGGCACAACCTTGGTTCTATTATGACACATGACCCTTACTGGCACGTCAATATTAAAAACAGCACTGATGCAAAACGGTCTTTTCAGGCAGAAGTCAGGATACTTGTTCATTAAGAACAAGAAGCACTGCCAATGACATCATATGAACAAGGACATGTATTAAAATACACAATAATGCACCTATGTAAACCCAAGGTAAAATGTGCACTGACTTTTACACGACTGTCCATCAGAGCCCAAACTGTAGCCAGTACGACAGCGGCACGTTCTGGACTTGTAGCTGCCACTCAGAAGGCAGATATGGGAACATCCACCTGGCTTTCCATATGAAACTATTTCACATGCGTGACTCCTGACTGTGGACAAAATCAGAAAAAGACAGAGAAATCATTATAAGCCAATGAAGCATCCTCCGTCTGTATTTACACATATTCCAGCATGTGAGTCCAAAGATAAGAATGATTTTATTGCACACTTAAACATGTTAACCTATCTATACATTTTTTTTAAATGTCCTGTACCTTTTGGCTGAGTGAGCTTGTGGTAAACACGTAGTCCTCTGGTATTCCCAAGGCTTGCTAGTGTCCTGCTCTCTGCTGTGACATTGAACCTGTGGATCTGTAGCAGCTCTGCAATGGAACTCCCTTTGGATTGGCCAGAGTGGGTAGCATAAAGGTAGTCCTCAAACAGAGCTAATGCATAAATATACGACACCTAAAAAACCAGAACATACATGGTGTTTTTTGTTTGTTTTTACATCGACCCTAATGCAAAACTATGAAACATCACAACAGGTACAAGGATAAAAAAATTAATTTGGACTTTTGTCTTTAATCATGCACAAAGCATGAGAGTATGTGGGGGTGAGAGGTGTAACGCTGTCTGTACATTGGGCAGACCACACAGGATCAAAAGCTGGACTCTGACACTACATCCTCCATGCTACATTTAGCAGGCTGACACCCACACAAGGTGACATGGCTGGATGAGCTGTGTTCACAGGAAGTACACCTGAGCTCACTGGGTCACACCTTAACATCAGGGGCACCAAGAAACATGTGCCAGAATAAATAAATAAACAAACCACTCAACCGTCTGTCTCTATGGAATAAGGCCTTGGCACTCTATTTTTACATGGAATCTTTCAAAGCAAAAAGGTGTGTATGCTATACCTGCGTCTTTACCTACAAAAATGTAATTCATGATATTTGGTTCTTGTTGGAATTAGAGGCCACATATACATACATATACACATATATCACATATGCATACTGTACATATATATACACATATACACACACACACACATATATAAAAATATATATATATATATATATATATATATATATATTTATATTATATATATACACACACACACACACACACACACACACACACATATACACACACATACACACATGTATACACACACACACAGATATACACACACACACACACACATACACACACATGCATGCATGCATATATATATATATATATATATATATATATATATATATATATATATATATATATATTTTTATTTTTATTTTTTTATTTGAGTAAAATATACAGATTACAATTCTACTTGGTAGATCATAATTGGTCCAGTATGATCAGACTGTGTCCAGTATGATCTGAGTCAAATGTGGAAAAGTATAAGTACTTGAAATTAGCTATATTTGGAAAATTACATAACACAGCAAAGTAATTTAGTGAGTAAAACTGTAAGCAAAGCTATTACTTCTGAGCACTGATACCATTTGCTATGACAGAAATAATAATACATAGTCTTAAATAAAAATACATAGTCTAAGGAAATATGCAGAGAGGAGCTGCATGGCATTTGTAATGTAGAGGCAATGACATAAGGGTCCCCTGTCTACAGTGTCACTCAACAACAGCAATATTATGCAAAGAACACCTGCATACAAAATAAGGTGTTTGAAATTATTTTCCCTTCCTCATAAAGGGTGAGTACAATCCAAGTTGGTGGAAAAGGTTGTTTAATGAATAGTCATAATCTGTGATGAAAGGTTTCAAGGGTTTACCACAGGAAAGAGACTATACACTCATTTGGAAGACGGACCCACATGTGCCTCAATTCCTTCAATTTAATGAACCATCTATCCCCCATTCAAAAGACCTCTTATATTAAAATGAAGACGGAATTATAACAACAAGCAATGAATATACCACCTGTCTTGCAGTGATAAAGCACAGAAAATTAGAAAGGCTCTAATATAACAATTTGGAGTCTCTCAAATGAAGAGGAAGACAGGTCTGATAAGAGAAGCCAATTGTTCAGATTCCCACTGACGTTTGGCCACAATGGCTTCTTATGATGTAGAGCCCAAGAAAGACAAAAAGCAGTGTTTACAGTGAAATGTGACACTCACTTGGCTTCCATGGATAATAGTGTGCCTGTTTCTGCCGTGGTAATCCACCACATCAATGTAATCCAGATAGGCATCTGCCCAGTACACCAGCTTCTTGACAATGTCCAATGCCACAGCAGTGGGCTGCTCAATCTTATAATCCACAAGCCGCGTCCGGTTAGTGCCATCCATGTTGCAGCGCTCCACCTTGGCCATGTTCCCATAGTCAGTGAAGAAGAGCATTCTGTAGAAAGTGGGAGTGATTAAATGATTAACTGATGTAAAGGATGTTGTCTAGAGAGCAGATTTTCTTTCCTTCTCCAGATGTTCCTAGTTCTTATACAAGAACAAATCACAATTAAATATTGTTCTTTACAGTACACATTTGTGAATTTCTCCAGCTTGCTTGGTGTGATGATGCATTAACCTCAATTTAATAAAACACACTTTGCATATAAAGCCTAAAATTTTATTTTAAGTTACAATTGACTGCTCAATGAACCCCTCTGCCAAGCAGCGATTGTCTGTCCAATTTTTGATTTGTCCACATGTTGATGCAGTGTGCATCAAGACAAACATGGAAAATTTAAAGAGGTTAGGGGCATGGTGTTATTTAGCGTTTTCAAAACAAAAAACACAATAGAAAGGTTTGCGGAATTAATTAAACTGTGTTTATCTGCTCCAACGTTAAATTGGCTAACATCACCTAGAGAAATAATGTAGTGTTACTTGTGAGGCCAAGAGTTAGCATATCTTTAGCTAAGTACACTATTTTGTGGCATTACAGTTGATGTTAAACTGAAGTCCCATTCATAACTGGCACGTTGTGTGGGAGCCGGTCTTGAGTGCAACTATAGTTTAATTCCATGACCCCGACAATAGCATAAGTAATATTAGCGGTTCTTTTGTGTTGTTGTGTGTGTGTTGTTGTGTGCGTTCTTGGTTAGTCCACATCTGCAAAGCATTTCCTCTTAAAAGGTTTAAACTGAAACACAATGTTACGAGCGAAAATAACAATGATAAAGCATACATCTTTTGTCTGTTTTGCTTGCCTAGGTATTCAAAGATAAGTGTGCAGAGTTATGTTATCATTTGTATACAGTAATACTAGGACAGAACAATTCAAAAGAACAATTCTTTATTCAAAGTTGTCCACGTGGTATACATACTTTCTTCAACCTGTTATGCTTAGTCTTTAAATATAATATAATGTAGCAATGAAATGCACATTTAAGACCCCATGCATAGTTGTCTTTCTGAAAGGAGTCAGCCGCAAAATTGACATTTAAAAAAAAGAAATTGCTGGCCTGGTTTTGTCTAAATATGTCTGAAATCATGGACCAATTGTTTAAAAAATTAGCAAGAAGAGTAGTAAATCTGAAAAATACATTTTGGAATATTGGATTGTATAAATTTGACAATCGGCTAGTGTGGACTTCTCCAGAAAACAGGAAATAAACAGAGGTATGGATTTACACAACTTCCATGCCTTTCTGTCTCATCTACTGCAGTCAGATTCGCTGTGTTCACTTGGAAGGAATCCCTGCACATGAGTAGGCACTTGTAATGAACAGGTTTAGAGGCTAAAAGCACATGTAAAACTTGCCCTGTTTAAGCCTTTAAGCCTAACTCTAGCAGGCAGATAACACGGTGTAGGCTGCACCAATTGGTTTCATTTTTCATGCTACTGACAACCCTCCAAATTTCAAAACAACAGAGCTACGTGTTGAAATTGAACGGAATTCTCCTTTAAAGAAACCTTTAATAAAAAAATAAGAAAAAATAAACATCAAGTTGTATATAATGGGAAAACTCAATGGTGGCTCACAAAATAAAAGTAGGCATGACAATAAATAAATAAAAAATGAAAACAATACAAAAAAAAATTTAGAACAAATGTTAAATTGAAGTAGATTTAAAAAAAAAAAAATGATTCAGAATGTTTGAAACGCCTTAAAGAATGCCCAGTGAGGCTGCCTCTCTGATACATAGAAGTTCCATTACCTGGAGGCAAACACAATAAAAGCAGCATTTCCTATTTCTTTGTGGTAATTTTAGGGACATTTAGAAGGCACGCTGCAGAGGACCTTGGGGTATGTGAGTAGACATAAAATGATAGACAATGTGTGATGCACAGAGGAACCACACCATTTAGTACCTCAAAGCTGTGAGGAGGGCATGAAAATCAATTCTAAAAGATACAGGGAGCCAGTGGAACGGAAGAGCAATACCGAGCAAAACAGTGCTACATGTAGTCTCTAATGTGTTACTTACAATAGGGACCAAATAACATCAGACAAATAACTGAAATGTCCTTTAACTCATGGACAGTGACTTTAAGTATTCAAAACTGCTCAGGTCGGCACATACAGTAATTAACATGGAAGGCTTGCCATGCTGTCTTGCTGTGGCTCTGTGAGGACGGAGCTCCAACATCCTCCAATGATAACGAGCTACAGCTGGAGAGCGGCGGGAAGCCGACTTAATCTGCACAAGTCAAGCCAGGGGAGAGATGGGCTGCCCTTTGACCCCAAGACCAGGCTGCACTGAAAAACTGTCGGTGTCAGCAAGGAGCCCAGCTCCCCAAACAGGTGCACCTCCACATGGCATACAAATGATAGGATTTCTGGGATTAGGATGGTGCTGATGCTGTACTTGTGCTTTCTGCAGCTACAATGAGATCCATGTTGGAATTCTGGAACTGAGCACCCCTGATCAAATAAACTGCATGGGACCAGTGAAACATAGTATGTGTCTTACAGTGAAACAGAAGACTGAATATATATTGTCAGAACTTAAAATACAAGACAAAGTTGTTTCTGATTTTTCTTGAGGCAGTAGATTAATGTCCATTTTCTAAAGCAGTTTCCTTCATGTGTTCCTATCTGGCAAAAAACAATTAATATATAAAATTCATTTCTGGGGGACCAGGATGATAATGCGCATCGCATGGTGTGGAATCTTGATTAACACACAGTAACACACACCAGTGAATCCACCATACTTATTTTTTTATTTGTATATCATCTTGGCTTAACTCATCTTATCACTGTAGAGGATTTAAAAAAAACAGTACATCCTTTCCAGTCATTAACATAAACAGTACATAAACTAAAATAGGACTTAGCATGTAGCAAGTAGCATGCATTTTAGCTAATGGGCAAACCATACCATCAATCAATCAATCAAATCAAACTCTCCTCCAAAAAGCTTTTAAAAAAATGAAGAGGAAAGGAATGTCAATCGAAGGCATTCCTATAGCAAGGTAAAAACTTAATCTGATAGTAAGAAAGCCAGGGAGACAGAGCAAGAATAATGAAAATGGAGTGCTAAACCAGAGCATGCTCTACAAACACTGATCCTCTGCGTGCTGCTATCTAACACCTCCCTGATTTCTTCTGTTTTCACTCCATTGCTCCAGACTGATTCTCTCAGGCTAGCTTCTTCAGAAACAGTTACAGAATACAGTACCCACATCCCACCAATTAGAGGCAGGAAGAGGCTTTAAAAATATGTATATGTCTTATACAGACATACATGTAGCCAGCATCCTGCATTTCCAGGTCCCTTGTGGATTTCTATACACACAACAGAATGGGCACTTGTGTGTGTGTGAGAGTCATGTGTGATTATGACAGATCCACTGTAAGACCAGCCTAACATGCGTTGTATCTGAGGTAACTCAGAGGGCGCAAGCTTAAACAGAAACTCTAATGTAAGGTGACCAGATTTCTCAGACAAAATCCAGGGACATTTTCATCTCAGAAGCGTATATACCTCCAAAACACGTCATGTTTTTATTTTTGACACTAGACCTAGAGCTGTTCTCATTAGGGGCTGAGGCCCCCCCCAAAGGTCTGATCCTAGACTCACCCCTGCTGCTACTTCATACTCCACTACACCTCAGAGGGGAATATTTAAAGATAAAAAGTCCTAATATTTCAAGATAGAAAGTCCTAATATTTCAAGATAGAAAGTCCTAATATTTCAAGATAAAAAGTCCTAAAATTTCAAGAAAAAAAGCCCTAATATTTCAAAATGTTGTAATGTTTACTGAACTACATTTATCTGACAACTTTTGCTTTATTGCTTCAGGCTTGTTTCTGCAACAACTTATTGAGTATCGGATACAATAAAAACTATTGAGGAAATATTTTCCTTTGACATTGACGCAGTATTAAATGAGATTGCTGCAATCGGCAGCAGAGAAACAAGCTACAGTGGAAGTTAATAGGATAATTGTCCAGCTTGTATTTACGTTTATAAAAGTGCTCGTTTTGCTACTGACAGGCTCAGATTAATATTCTAAGTGTCTGACAACATTATGGAAAGGATTTCTAAGGAGGTCGACCTTTCTGTTAAAGATTAAGATCCTTTTTTAAAACATAAAAGTCCGTGAAATTGCGTTCACTAAACCCACCAGACTCCATGTAAATAATCAATAATTTTAGCATCGTTAAATATGGCTTTCTAAAACATCTCTGAGCTCTGAGCAGCGCTGGCTCTGGCTGTCTTGAGCCTGCGGGGGGAGGGTGTGCGACTATCGGCTACGTTTGGTCAGTGTTTTCTTTCTTTCATTCCAATATCGGGTCTGTCAGTCATAGTGAAATCCGGGGACATTTCCGGGGACAGATCCAGCCGGGGACAGGTCACCAAAACCGGGGACTGTCCCCGGAAACCAGGGACGTCTGGTTACCCTACTTTAAGGTAACAGTATATTTACCATAAGCCTATTTGCTTTCCAATGGCCGACTAGCATGCAGAGACACTGTCAACCACATCTAAACACTTCACTTCATTGGGAAACCAGCAGCTATTTTGATTAGCTCCATATGCTTATAGTAGTTAACATGCTGTTGAACAAAGTACAGTTTATAAACTGGAAATTCACAAAGAAGCAAGGTAATTTAGCTTCCAAAGTTTACAGTGCCTGGGCCTCATGGGGGCTGGGCATGACACGGGTAACAGCTGGTGCACGGCAGCAAGATGCTTCTAATGTTAATGTGTTTGGAGGCGGTCATTACTGTGCGACAACCATGAGTATGAAAAAGGTGTAGCACTATAATTACTGAACCAGGGTCTCTAAAATCTATCAGAAAAGGTGACTGATTTCAAACATGCTCCAAGCTTGGTGCCTGTGCTTGTCTCCTCTCAAAAAAATGGCCCAGCTCTTCTTTTCCTCACTGGAAATATGAGGGCAGTAAAGGCTTTGAGCTACTGAAACTGGTTCACGTTATGGTACAGCTGCCGCATGCAATGCATATATTTACTCTCTTTTTTCTCTCTGTGTGATGACACAGGGAACTACTAAGAACCATAGCTTGCATAAGTCCTGTGCAACCGTCAATGACACGCTGTAAATGTTTCAGTTTTCACCGTGAGCACTGTGGAGATATGTTTTTACTCCACAGAAAGAAATATTCTGTAATGGAAAGTCCTGCAGGGGCCTTTTCTACTGAGGGATGTTGGGGTGAAAACAGTGAATACAAATGAAGGTCTCGACAGTAGAAGCTGTCTAAAGCCATCACCAGCTATCCACCACATTACACAGCTGAAAGAGAGGAGGGCTGAGTCAAAGGACAAGGAATCATTTAAATCCCTTCATTGTAACTCACTCACATCCTACCACACAAGTCTATTGTTATGCATAGAGAAATAAAAATTCCTCTTCGTCAGTGTTTTTTTTTTTTATTTCTTTAACAAAAGATGAGCATGATGATAAATGAGCGTTGCTGGACTTTCAGAGATGGTGTACTACACAGGCTGCAGAACACTCACCCCATGAGAGGATCCAGAGCTATTCCTTTAGGATTCATCAGGTCTAGTTGGAGGATAGTAACACACGTGTCCCCAGCGTGGTCACAGACAAATATCTTGTCAGTGACACGGTCTACAAAATAGAAGTTTCCTGTCAACCAGTCAATGGCCATGTGCTCCACATCTGCAATGGCAAACAGGGGTTAGATTTGAATGTAAGACAGTAAAATAACAATGAAGAATAAACTTGAATACATTTTCAACACCTTCCATGACTACCCCAGAAACTGATGTCCCATCTTTTAGTTCCTAGCCAAGCTAAAAGAAAACTGGGTCCTACTCTTACCATAATGCAACTCATTAGCATGTTTTGTAAGACCCTTATGTCCACACTATTCCCCATGGCCCCAGTTAAAAAAAAGAAAAAAGGTTTCTGTTTAAAAAATAGATCTAGATTCCAAGCCAAGATGAGATACTGTAATCTTGATGACGTCATCAGTTATTTTTGTAAAAGCTTTTAAAAGCTCTAGAGAGCCACAGAAGACATCATACAAAAGCCTTTGAAGGCTATGAGGTAGTCAATATGAAGCGTACACTTACTTATGAACAATTTGTGCAGTGCTAAGAATTCTGACTGGCTGTTCGGTTTCCATTATAGTTTTGCAAAGGACAGTATAACCTGACACCCAAGGACGGACTGACAATTTGTGCATTCGGGAAATGTCCAGAACGGGCGTCCACCAACGGCACAAAAGAAGACAAAAAAAAAATTAAAAACAATTAAAAAAAACTGAGGAAGAAGAGTAGGCCTAATAGTCTGGCTGTCACCAGACCAAGCTCAACCAAATTGCCAGCAGATCAGGCTGGGTTTATCCAGTCTATAGGCTTACAACATTGGACGTGACAATGGCTAGTAGAAAACGTTGAGACTGACAAAATGCAAATAGCTCACAGAGTTAATTTCACATTAGTAAAAGGTACTGGTAAGTGCCAGCAGCAGGCATTGCATAGTGAGCTATCAACATGGGTGTGCATCATGATTATGATCATAATTATCAAGCCATTTAGTGGTGTCAAACTTAACGTGTTTAATATTTTCTATTAATTTGAAACATAATCCGTGTTAGAAATTATACTGTACAATATTTAATCCCCATGTTCAGGTACAGCAAGTAGCCTACTTTATCTCTGAAAGTGTTGTCAGTAATACTCATTACTTCATTGTTTCATAATTACAAGTTTATGTAATTTGGGGTTTCTGTAGCCAGTGACATTTCATTATTTGTATTTTATTATCAATGCCAATGTAATGGCATTGTACTTTTTTTTTTGTTGTAAGGCTGAGGCTTCATTAATAAACACAACCACAATTATCATCATTGGTTTTGAGATGTTACTTGCTGTGAATTCCTTGTCTGATAGGCTACAGTATTGTGACTACAGTATTGTGGCATAGTATCAGAACATCTTGGCTAGTGTTGTGCATGACTAAACGGCTGTTTTTTAGCCCCAGTCCGTCCCTGCTGACACATCTGATGCAGGTCTAACTGAATGCACCTTTTTAAATTATAGGTAATGATAGCATTAGGTTGGGTTTTTAACTCAAATAGCCAGTGAAAACCATACGTATTTAATAATCTGGGCCAAAACAACTAAAAAGAGGAAACAGAACACTTATGAAGTAGCAAAGCTGGCGTAGACCGCAGGTTGGAAAGCAGCTGGAGGAAAGGTGAGCGGCACAAACTGCTGAAGCTAACCTGCCTGTAACCGCACAAATAATGAAGAGATATAGAGAGAGAGCTCACAGGTAAGAGAGAGGGCATATAAAAAGAGATAAAAATAAAAAAATAAGGGGTGAGCATGCGTTTGTGTGACAGAGTGTGGCTGATGTATATCATCCTGTAGGTGGGTGTTCACGATTTGAGAGTAGATAATCACACACTTTCATCAGAAAAGTAAGAAAATGAAAAGCAATACTGTAAGATAAGGGAACGAGGAACAGATGAAAACATACTTTGTAAACTTAGTTGTGTTCTTATTTCCTTTTCCCGTGTGAATCCACGCAGATTCCTCGTTTCAGCACAGCGGAGTTGCCCAGAGGACTCTGTAGACAGCGCCCAGCATACACTTTCCTGGTTGTGCTGGAAATCTAATGCCAGTGTTCCATTTACACTCAGAGACCTTAGGGGCTGGAGGCCTGTTCCATTTAGATGGGTGATGACAATTCGATCTGAACCACCAATGAGAAGCATTGGTCGGCTGTCACCAGGATCTGGAGTGAAAGGAAAAATATGGAAGGTATTATTTTGACAACAAGGAAAGAAAAGATAACATGTAATTTCCAAAAATTGGTTTGAATGACAATACTGAAAATACTCTCAATAGGAAGAAACACACAAACAGAGAAATCGAAAAAAGAGACAAAGAAAGACAGCAATCATGCCTTAGTGAAAATACTATCAGATGTAGAAAGCATCACAGAAAAATAAAATGGATTTTCAGAGCTGACTGATTTAAAGAGAAACAAAAAACTTGAGAAACAGTCAATTCAAGGCAGGGCAGTACTAGGTGATAAAACTGAGATAAGCTGCTTTATGGGCTTAACTGAGCGTGAACATTCTTTGACATCAGGTTCACCCCCTAAAATGGGACCTTATTTATCCTGATCTTCCACACAAGTTCAAGTCAAGGGCTATTCTCCTAATATAGGCAATAAATCAGAATATCTGCTCACGTAACTGCTAGGCCTTATCCGTATGAATCAACTTTTCACAGTCAGACATTTTTCTCTCACACTAGGCGGTAGATGGGGTTTTGGCCAGGCTCCCTGAAGGAGGTCTGCCCCAACTCTTAATCAAGCATGAAAAATGTTAGCTTATGTATCAATAATGGCAGAGCTTTTTTATATAAACCATCATTAAATACAGTTCTAAATAAAACAAAAATTACAGACAAATACTATAAGGGTGTCTTTGTGTAGTGCATTTTCGGCTCATGTTAAAAGCCCCACAGAATGAAATGAAATGAAGTCATCTTTTTTCACAGTGAAAACTTATGTCAGACATAGTGTTTTAGACGTGTGTCTGTGTTTGATAGCAGCTGGCAGGCTGATCCCTGGCAGGGGAACCAGGTACAATATAAACTTGCACTGTAGCTTTCAAGCCATGAGTGTCTTTTAAGCAGTGGGATTGAAGAGTAAGAACCACACCAGCATCCAAAGTATCAAAGTAACATTTGCAGGTATGTTATTTAAAGAGCTCATATTATGCTTTTTTGGCTTTTCCTCTTTCTTTTATTGTGTTATATATATATATATATATATATATATATATATATATATATATATATATATATATATATATATATATATATATATTTTTGTGGATGTTATAGGTTTACGAAGTGAAAAAGCCCAAAGTCCACACCAAAGGGACTTAATATCTCCAACAGAAAACACTGTTCACAAACAGCTCCAAACAGCTCTACTGTAGTCCAGCCTTTACTCCCGTGATGAACGTGCATTACTTTGTAACACACGTTATAATGCTGGCTTAGCTGCTAGCATGGCACGCTCTTATACTCTACTTCTGACTGGCTAATAGTCCTTACCAAGGTAGTGCACATGTGTGATGCCCAACAAAGATGGAACAGAAGTGTGTAGAGAGTTCAACACACAGGTTGAAAAGAGGAGCTGCAGCAATGTGCAGTACGACAAAAATATGGTGTTAGAAAATTAAGCCATGTCAACCTGTTCTGATACAACCTCTAAATACAATTATGAACCTGAAAATGAGCATAATATGAGCACTTTAATGTGTTGCTGGTTAGCTACCAGGTTATTAGCCAAAGTAGGCAACGTGATGTTAGCAGTGCATGTATGCAATATTTAATACTTACAGTAACTTTTTTTCATGCAAATATGTTTTAAAATGAGGTGATAGGATTTGCTCTATGGAACACCAAATGTTCAATTACATAGACAGGTAACTAGCAATATTCCAAATAAATGTACTGTATGTAAAGATAGTATCCTGTGTTGTCCAAAACTATTTAAAACAAGTCAATAAGCCCCACTGTTGCACTAGAAAGTAACCTGGAACTTTTTGTCTTATTTTGAATCAATCCCACGTACACCTAGCCTGGATCCGCCCTCCTACGTATTTCCCTTCAGTACTATGTCTGGGTTCATAGTGGTTTTCTCCAGCCAAGTTTTTGGCGGTCCAATTAGTGAACAGAGGGAGTGGCTGAGAACAATGACATCGAGGCCATGCTCTAGAGTTATAGTTCCGTAAAGGCGGCGGAGAAAAATGCAAGCGAAGCCATTCAGTCGGTTGTGGCAACGCCGCCAAATATACAGAAGTTAAAGCCCGAGCAAGAACAGTCTTTGCTGAGGTTTTGTTAGGCCATGATGTTGTAGCCCTCCTCCCCACGGGGTTCAGGAAAAGTTTGATTTTCCAGCTCGCTCCGTTAGTGGTGAAGGAGTTGGCTAAGGCGAATGCTAGCAATGCTAATGCTAAATATAAGCACAACCAAAAGTTAGCAATTGGTTAGGGCAGATCCAATAACTTTAAACTTCAACAGAGTACCCGCCAGTGGTCAGACTATCTTTACAAATGAAATGTACAAGAGTCTGGTAGGACCAGGCTAACATACACCATTGCTTTAAAGAGTAATATTTAAGCCAGGACTTAGATGATTTAAGTTTTTAGTAGGAACAAATGGGGATAGTGTAGGGAAGTTGGAAAGTATCAGAAGACCAACTAGTACATTGTAAGTCTTTTATTTTTATAAACTGATAGCTTTAACAAAAAAACTTTTATAAAGATACAATGAGAAGTGATGAGTCTGTAATGTAGAAATGTAATTCCTGAGATTATTGTAAATCCAATAAAGGCCTTTTTGCAACATGCAATAACCCCATACTCCCATAATCTATGGTTTGGTACTAGCATGAGTCAGTGAAGTCCATTAACAAGCAGACATGAACACCATCAGGGTGTTGTAGAGTCAGATTTATGCTAGGAATTCAAAGAATAAAAAAGATTATACCTTTCACTTTAATCTTAGCCAAATGAGAAGAGATTGAATCAAGATTAAAACACCCAAAAGAACATTTGTGGTGCAGAGTTTTAACTTCAATCTTACATTCGACACGTTAATGTTTCTCATTCCCTGCTGGTCCTCATCTTCTAGGCTCAGAGAGCCTTATCTGAAATTTATATTCATGAGCTTTTACAACTAACGGTAACCCCATAGTTATCCCTGTACCACTATCGCTCTCTGCTAAATTAATATTAATGCATGTGAGCATTGGGTTCAGTTAAGTTTATGGGTAATCATATTCAGTTTATTCCTGGTAGGACACCAGTCACATTGATTAAAAGCTGCAATAGTGGTGTTCTCCCCAGCTACTGTAGGTGTGTTGGGCCTCTAGCTATTTTCAACCCATATATGCCATAGTGACAACACCCTTAAAAAATCTGCTTCACTTTACGGTTCAATGCATGACACAAAAATATACCGCACAAGGTTAAGCTTGTTTACTTGTGAACAAGGGACCACCAAAACACAATATCTCTTCTGGTTGTTTTATTTCTAAGTAGGCTGTTTTACTCATCGGGACAGATTTGTTACCAGCATCAGGCATTAACATAAATCAGGGTGACGCCGGGCATTGTCTCCGTACAAAATACTCCAGACTGCTCGCACTTAAAATCTCATGCTCATTAATTTTTATCATTATCCTGATACCACGTCTACCCATTCCCATGTGGGTGATGGATGTGGTCACTACTAAACCACATTAATCTTGCCCTACAAAAGCCAGTGAGCGCCAAGGCGACAATAAGCTCGAATTTCACTCTGGTTGAACAAAACCGCCCTGTTTATTATTAGAAATGAAACATACATACTATGCAGATGATGTTTCCCAATGCAAGTGTGCTGCTCACCTTGTTTGGCTTTGCAAGATATCCTGTCAGGCTGCAGGATGTATCCTTCTGTGCAGCTGCATCTGTATGACCCGTAGGTGTTGGTGCAGGTTTGGCTGCATGCGCCATACATGGCACATTCATCATGATCTTGAAGAAAAAGAAAAAGAGTCATTTGTAACAAATTAGGTGTGCTCAAACATGACCCAAATACATAAAGTATACTTAATGTGGCCTCACTCTAGCACCTAAGGCATAATTACTTTTATAACCAATGAGCCACTTTTGGAGCTGCAGTACCCTGTAAACCTTCATGTCTTTCCCAAAACAGGATCAAATTCAGGAAGCAGGGCTACGTTGTTAAAGCCCTTCCTCCAGCATAATTATGCAATGCTGTGCCATGTCATTGATACAAGGTATGTGCAGAGTCCAAGGAAGACACTGCAACTCTAGAATCACCTTTGACAGCAAAATCCTGTCTTCCTTGCTGGCTGTTAGAAATCAGGCCTGTGGCATATACTGTATGTAGAGCATAAAGAGCGAGTGAAAGAGACAGAGAAATTGTGTACTGTATATACAGTATATAAGGGTGTGTATGCATGTTCCATGTATGTGTGATGGAAGTGTTATGCACTGTACATAAGGCCCTGCCTGCAGACAGATGGTTCTCCTATACCTCGCACCTTGTGCTTATTCCTCATAAGGAAGTCTGTGGGTAACAGGAATTGGTGTGGGAAAGGGGAAGGAAAAGTCTGAAAGCTCCGTAGCAGGAGGCCTCCACCAGAGCAGCTGAATCCTACCTCTGCAGCTTGTCCCGTCCTCGCCGACCTCAAAGCCATCAGCGCAGAAACAGAAGGTGCCGTTTCTTGTCATGATACAGCCGTATCGGCACCGGAGCTCGTGGCAGGCTGACAGGAGCTCTGCAGAGGAGAAAAAGAAAGAGAGAGAGAGAGAGAGAGAGAGAGAGAGAGAGAGAGAGAGAGAGAGAGGAGGGAAAAGGGTATGAAAGGGTAACTGGAATGGGAAATTACTTTTTGAATTTGGGAAATTACTTTTTATATTTTCCTCTTCAAGGCTGTTTCAGTCACAACTCCTGCTGTGTCATTTAGCACAAAACCATCCAAGTTTCAAACTGTTCTTAGACAAGAGTTTCTATGAAAAGGAAATGAAAATTGTGTTTGTTCTGACATACACAAGTGGAAAGTAAAAAAAAAAAAAAAAAGTTTTAATGATAATAAACTGTAAATTTATTTGTATTTATAGGGTCTCCCAGCACTGCTGATGAGTACAATTATTGTTAACATATTACCATATTGCCTTGCCTTCTAAATTCATTATTTGACACATTGATTGACTGATAACGGTCCCCAGGAAGTGCCAACATTGTCAATTGTCATGTACTTCCTGAATGCTGTAATTGTTAATGTTTTTTTAACCTTCATACAGACGGAAATACTGTAGTGTAAAGAATGGCAAATTATTGCATGATGAAAGTTCAGCAAAATATATGATAGGGAAAGTGAATGTACAACCCTCAAGACAAAGCAATTGCAGGAAGATTGATATGCCACGCCCAATCATCAATTACTGTCAGCGTACAGCACAAAAGAGAAAAAGCTTCCATTGATTGTCCTTGGTCTTTCCTGTTCTAACAATTTCAAGACATTATGAAATGCTGCAGCAGGGAACCAAATTATTTCTTGACAGGGTGTATTCACATTGAACAGCTTAGTTGGAACTGAGCGACAATCACAACTTCAGTTATTATTACTTTCTGGATGAAAACGGGGTCTTTGATTTAGATTTCTACGAGTTGGATTTATGTGATGTCAGTGGATCAGACACTTAATACTTACTGATTTATCAGAAGTCCAGTTTTCATTACAGTCTCTAACTTTCCTGCTAGCTCACTGACACATTGAGATGAATGATGCTGTTGTATTGTTTGGAGAGCAATATATTAGTGCTTGTTACAAAACATTAGCAATAAAAATGTGGTGAGTAATGTTGACTAATAAGCCAGAGGAATGGGACATTTACACACACACTACACTTCTTCACTGAAGCTAAATTGTATTTAATACAATCTCAACTAGTTAGTGCAAAATACTGTTATTGATATTATAATATGCAGGCTGTAAAACAATCGCCCTATTACCTTTCACAGCTTCACAAAGGGCTAAGATGGAACTACAGGGGCGTGTATTTGGATTACATATAGCCCTCAGAGGAGTTTTGACTGACAGGGGGGTTGTGTGGAAAATGAGTGAATTTTCATTGTGGGGCAAACTATTTTCCGGGGTGATAAGAGAGCAAGCAAACACTGAAGTATTAAAATGGTAAATGCCCAGTAGCCTTTGGTCTTCAGTGATCACAGAGAGCCTGTTTGGATATTTATTAAAACTTCTTACTGGCTCCGAGAGGTGAAATGATTCGGGAGTAGCAAAGAGTTGAGAGGCATGGTATTGCTTTTCTGTGTTTAAAGGCTAGGTTGTTGGCATTAATCATACGATGGTAAATCTTTACTCCTTTTTCTATCCACTAGAAAAGTGGTACTGTCAGGCACACATAGAGGTTTTGCTGCTCTACAAATGTGCAAGCATTTATCCAAAGTTGCCCCAGGTTGTAGAGAATACAAAGACACTGCACTAGACAAAGCATGACACACAATCACTATTAGAGCCAAATGGCTATCAACATACTGACACATTTTAATCTCTAAATATATATATCTTCAAAAACTGAAACAAACACATATACACACACATACAGTATATATGAATATATAGCGCTGACTCCACTGCTCTCTCCTCAACAAAGCGCACCTCGAATGGTATGGGGCTGGGTTACGATCTGGCGCATTTGATCACAAAAGTCGCATTTACAGGTCCAGCGTAAACACGGCATGAGTTAAATCCCTTGTTGAATCCCATGTTTTCTGATACAGGAAGACCACGAAAAACTGACTGGGTTGTCTTACTTCACAGTTTGTTGGTTGGTAGGCACTCCAGATATTCAAATGTATATGTAAAGCACCAGCATTAAAATTAAAGGATATGGCCCCTTTTACTTTTGGAAAAAAGCTAACATCTTTACTAGAGAGAGAGATTTTTCAAACCACGAGTCAGAAAGGTAAGCAAGGTCCTTAGAATTCAAAAATGTATACACAGTATGAGCTTGCCAGAAACGCTTCTTACATGTAAAAGCTCATGTTGGGGAGCTTACTGCACTCATTTAACAATTGCGGATATAACTTTGCATTGGCTATTCGGTTTTGGATGAATTGCTGCCAGACTATGTTTTTATTAAAGTAAAGAAAAAAAAAACAGGTGTGTGGATGGGAGGACATAAAATTCTAAGTGGATCAGATCTGTTGAGTCATATTGCAAAGATGATTCATCTGGGGTCTGTTTAAGAAAGCAGGTTTAGTGAAAACCCTGAGTTTGTTAACCCTGAGATGAGGGGAACTTTGGGTTTTCACTTTCAGAAAGGGAGGTTGATCAAACCTGAGAGAGAGGGGTAACTCTGTTTCAGAAAGAAAGGTAACTTAACCTCAGAGTCAGTTACTATGGTAACTAAGCCTGTGAACCAAACCTGGTCGGAAAGCAGGTTTTCTTCTCAGTCTTCTCCCTCTGACGCAGCGATCTTTCATTTCCTTATTCATGCATTCAATCAGTCTGTATCAGGCGTATTTTAGTGCTGTTTTTTTTTCTGCATGGTATCATTTTTCTTCTCAGTCTATCAGTTATGCTGTCTATATAACCATATCTGTCCTCATATCTCTAACGTCACCCATCATGGACAGGCTCTTACATTCTAGCAGATTCTTTGCTTCTTCTTTTGCAAATGGCAGTTTTCTTTGCAACTATGGTGATGCGGAGCATTTTTGTTAAGTCACTGTATGCAGAGCCGTCATAAGAATGTGATCGCTCTGAAACGTTTTTTAAAACGTTTTTGTAGCGTTCCCTGGACACAAACCAATAAGAGCCATTAAACGGAGTTCCACAGTATTGCAGGTGAATGATGTAAACCCTTTGAATTGAAAGATTATGAATTATAATTCGGTTAATGATGGTGCTGCAGCCTCAGAATGGGATTAATAATAGTAGCCTAGGACCCGCATGATTGCACCTAAATGAAATAGATTATAGGCTCAATACCATTTCAAAAGTAATATTATACTGATTACATTTTAGAGTAATACACTATATTAGAACTTACACATTTACTCCAGCAGCAATTTTATCCCACACAAATTCTCTTTCTTTTGCTGTGTTGCTTTTTTAACGAAATACATATTCAAATTTCCGTTTTTGTTTGTAGATGTTACCATGGTGAATCGTAGTAACATGGCTTCATTCATGCTGCATTTTTATAGTGGTGGTGCACGTGCTTAACTCTCAGTGAATCTACTCTGAGTTGAGTGTACCAACTCAAATCAGCTGTTCAGGAACCAAAAACTCAGAGGTCCCATCTCAGCATAAATTAACTCAGAGTTCAGGGTTAGACTCAGAGTTTGTTAAACATCCTTCCTGAAACGGGCCCCTGATCTAACTCTGTGTAAAGTTTAAAGCTCATATGGTATTCTGGTGTCTAAGTCAACTGAGTGTCTACATCTGTACTGCCTTGTAGCTCTCATTATGTTTGTCTGCAAAAATATAGCACATCTTTCTGTAGGCCTACTTAAATTTGAAAAGTTGTGAAAAAATAGCATGAAGTAGCATGCACAAAAACATAGATGTGAAGACACTTGCACTTCCACAATTTCACAATGCAATTTCAGTTCAATTTAACAAAAGACCATTACAGTTTTACCCTCTGAAAATGAATGAAACAGTCAGATGGTTAGCACTGTAACAACATTTCCTAATGTGGCCAGCACTGACATAATGCGATGCTGATTATGACATAACATATAGCCATTGCATTTATCTCCCTTTTCTCAGCTCTAAATTACTTACGGCGATAAACTAAATTAGAAACATGCCGTGAAAAAGCATTTTCCTATTTAAATGGGTGTCTTCCATATCAGAATACACACTGCTATTCAGCCTATGCTTGCTCATTAAACAGAAAAAAACAGAGTAAACAGGGTCTGAAATAGAAGCATGATTATATTTACTTGTAACCATCGCCATAATGTTCTAGTTTTAGTTATGGTTGTGATTAAATGTGTTCAAAGTTTATACCCTAATTCACTCTTAATCTACTCCATAGCTGCAGCTAACAATGAGAGTAGCCCACCAATCATGTTATTAAGGCCCATCTACAGTCTGAAAGTGGTTAAATTGCATCCTTTTGCAACAGGAAAACTACACACATGCCATTATGTGTCAGCTAAAAGTCACATAGGTGCAAATATACCGCAGCCTTCAAGCCACATTTTCAGTGAATATGAGACACTTTATTTGCCCCTTCTAACTGCTATACACTTTGAATATAGCCTACCCTGTGTTCAGCAAAAGAAAAACAATGGCATTGTATTATGAGTGGTCAAAATTAATAATAACGAGTCAATGCAAATTCCTTTTAAGAGCACTAATTGTCTTTAAGCGATCAACGCTCCGTAGTTTTGGAAATCAGGAAGAGATGCAGCAGTAACCTAGTCTGGCTATCACCAGACCAAGCCAAGCTCAATAGATTTGACATTAAGCATTGGTCTGGGGAGTCTGCTCTGTATTTTCTCTGCACATGAGGCGTGACCAACGGGCATAGTTCAAATGACTCTGTACGCAATAGGAAAGTCCTTCAACCAATCAGACCAACGATTCAGGTGACGCAGAAGCGACAGCGGTATCAACCGATTGCTGCGCTATGTTGAATGTAAACAAGAAGCTGCTTGGTGGCTTCTCTATCGTCATCGTGTTAAACCCACCTATAGCGTGCAGGTAGATAACCCTAACCCAGTCTAGCAGTAACCAGGGGTTAAAGTGAAATCAGTGACCTGTCGAGATCTGTGTCCTTCCAGTTGAAATGCATAGCGACCCACTCTGTAGTTGGGGTTAGGGTTAAGGGTTTGGTTTGGGTTTAGGTAGGAGGACACTGATTTTGACGGGTCACAGATTTCTGTGCAACACCTGCACCTTTGAATAAGTAAATTAATCTTAACTGGCAGTTCCATCCATCTGTTTTTCATTCAGTTAAATTAACGACAAATATCAATTACAGTGTTTTCCCTATTTACTTTCAGCAGCATACTACTGTGAGTCCACAACAAGGCAAGTGTCTGTGGTGAGTTCACATGCCTGTAACAATAACAGGACAGTTGTGGATTATCTGGTAAAGTCAGTAGAACAGGTGAAGATCATGTTGCCGGTAACCTACCGGTTACAAACAGTAACAGTGGAAAGTGATGTGATTAATTGCAATTGACAGCCCTACTTTGTACTAAAAACAGAATGCTAACTGGCTCCTTCTCATAATAACTGTATTCTGAAACTATAGCTTCTCTGCTAACTAAGAAAAAATTATTGCTCCAGTTAGAGCCAAAGACTGTACTTGTATTTCTGGTTACATCCTTACTCTACATAAAACCTTTTGACATGTCTATTTTAAATAAAAAGAATTTAACAAACATAACAGCACTATTTAAAAAAAAATATGTCAGAGGTACTCTATTTACTCACTCTCAAGCTTGTGTGTGGACCCCATATGACCTTTGCATTATTTTTCATCGCGATCGTGATACAGCAACTAGCATGGTTGCCTGATGTGAGGCAGTATGCAAAATGAATACATGATGAGCTGAAGATATTCAAAGCTAATCCTTATCTGCTCAAAGATGCCAGATGATCAGCTTTCCCTTTTGGCAAACACACTGAGTGCTGCAGGGATTGTATATCTGCCACTGAGCCTGCTTGATGCTTTTCACATATCTAGAGCTATGCAGTGCTACCAAAGTCAATAGTGAAATACATGTAGAAGCCGTGATACTACGGTCTTCAAACATACTGTATGTAGAAGAAATATGATTTAGGTACTTAGCAAAAGCTTTTCATCTACTGTGATCTGTACACGTTCTAACTTCTCATTAAATAATGGAATTAATGAAAACATCTCTTACATGCCATCTGCTGTAACTGAAGAATAACACAGTTGAAAAATGCACTGACATGGAAAGAGTACACGCAAATTATGAGTTGTAACCACAAATAAGATGTGAGAAACAGCATACCTTGTTTGTTCTAGTGTCTTCTCCAAAAAGTATAATGCACCTTAAAAGACCTGACTGCTATTCAGAGCACATGCAGAAATATCCATGAGTTTCCGAGCAAACAGATGTAATACAGTAAATAATATGAGCCTAGCCATCCAATATCCTTTCACAATATAGAAATTGGGATTTGTAAAAAAAAAAAAAAAAAAAGAAGGTTTGAATCACTGATATCTACTTACTCCAAAACACAGAGACATAAGCATTCACAACAGCAAGCCCAGTCTAATTTTCAGTCTACTGCAATCTAATTTCCTCTAATCAAATGCATTAACAGAAGGATTCTAGCAATGCACACATTTAATTACATTATTACATTATGCCTGGTAAGAAAGTGTGAATACTGGAGGAGATTATGCTGCTTTGTCATAGGTTTGTATAGTATTATATTTTTTGAAAAAGTTACATATATTGTTTAATGGCAGAATGTAGAAAATGTACAATGTATCATATACAATAATATAATACGAACCCAGTCCGGTCATGCCAATGACTCAGCAGTTGTTGCTATAACTGAACCTAAAGGAATAGTCTATTAGGAATCAGGGATGATGTTAGCAAGCTAGGCTTCCACGCTCTGACAGGAAGCTACTAGCTACTAGCCTACAGTACCTTGTAGACTTCCATTTTCCAACTGGAATACCAACTAAACAATAAATGGGTCCTCCGACATGTTGAATGTTGTAAAGGGAATCACTAACAGTACATAGCCATTGATGGCTTATTAAAAAAGCGAGAAAACACATCTTGTATCAACCTTCATAGACTGTACAGATATATAATCTATATATAGTATCTCATTTATATTTATATTCTGTGTTGTGTGACTGATGTACGTGTGCTGCTGTAACACCGTCATTTCCCATTTTTCTTGGATCAATATCTATCTATCTATCTATCTATCTATCTATCTATCTATCTATCTATCTATCTATCTATCTATCTATCTATCTATCTATCTATCTATCTATCTATCTATCTATCTATCTATCTATCTATGATGCGCTCTAGTCAGTACTGGACCACAGAAGTTGACAGCAACACCGGCTCTCACATGTCAGTCGACATGGGGGATGCCGCCGCACAAGCCTGGATCTTAGGGCATTTTCTGATCTGCAGTTTGCTTTGTTCAGATTTAGTGACTGATTTGATACAATTTATGCATTTACCTCTCTAATCTTTAGTGTTTACGCGGCAACATTCACAAGCGGTCCAAAAGTTGTTAACTAATGTCATGGTTGAGCAAGCTGTTGGTTGGCGATCTGTTCCCTCTTGTTTTGCCCCACATCAGAGTTTGATTGCACAAATGCCCATATAAACCAGACTTGGTGGTGAAATGCTCCTGGTTTTGAAACCACTGGTCCATATGAGCTAGGAGTGAATACACCATTAGATGCTATTTTCACAATTAAAAATGTTTTAGCCTCTTTAGAAAAATGGAGAAAAAAAATATGCACTAGAGTAGCAGAAGCATTATTACTAGAGTTAAATATTACATGATTCCTTTACACAAAAGTAAAGACAGTTCAAAATGTAGTTATACCATTGACAAAACTTCTTTGCATTTCTGCATATTCGGGACATTTCACTCACAGCACCCCACACACGAAAATCCACACATCTATCTAGCAGACCATATGAGTAAAAGTTGCTCAGACCTTCCACAGTCAACCACACAGATGGTAGAGTATAAATGGTGAGTGTGGCACTGCTTTGCCAATACAAACAAGAAGCCTCACCACACCATGGCTTGCAGTCAGATTGCCCCATCTGGCCTAATTATGGCTCCACTTTAGGAATGACCATGGCCTTTGTAAATAGCCAGTTTTCCCCCAAAAACTCTGCTCACAGTCAAGGTCTGTAATTAATGTGGGACCAAATTAAGATGCAAACCCCACACAGGAGGGGCACCCATGGCTGGCTCGAGGACCTTTAAGGAGTGGATTTCCCACCCATAAATTAGGAGCTTAACCCATTCTGTCAGTGTGTAGCTGTGGTTGGTATCCTCTGGGTGGCCAGTGGCAAGAATGATTCCACAAATATGAAATTGGGTCATAAATTCCCTGGTGTTAAAACATTCAACAGTTTCCAGACGTGTGTGCAGGGAATTTGTATAAGATGGGCGCTGATTGCAGTGACACAATTTATTGACAAGGCTTTAGAAAGTTATCTGAGAAGCTTAAGTGTGTCAGCTTTGATGTGACAAGAAGCTGTCCGGATGGTCTAGAAGGTATAATTTCCCCCTGAAATTGAGATACATGCGCATATACATGTAATTTTCAAGAAATGTAATCCTGCAGCTCAAACCAGGGCTCAAATGTGACAGTAAATGTTGTTAATCCCTCAAAACACAATTCGCTGAGGGATTTGAGAACTGGTGCACTGCCAGGCTTCTGACATGCCCTTAAATATTGGAAGAAACATTATGAGAGTGGGTGTCGAAATCCTCCAGTAAACAATGAAATTTTAATTCTAACCACTCCTGAGGAAGAAAATCCGCTGTAATAGGATTTGATGACACCAGATTGTTTCCTCATATTAGGGATAGTAATGATATGAGTGACAATATCTTGCCAGACTGTGGAACAACAAAGTAAGATGTATGAAATATTGATTGCCAGTGTCTGCTACTGCTATTTATGTAGTTTGTAGTGGGGCTTGGCAGTTCCCAAACCAGTGTTACCAGGATAACAAGACCAGGAACGCAAACAGCAAAGAAGACTCTGACAGAGAATTCAAAATTAGATGTGTTTAATACTTTGACAAATCCCTTGGACATTACTTTTAAACCATCAGATGCATTTGTATGGGAAATAAAACACTATTGAAAATTAAAACCTCATTTTGTCTGGTAAAGTGACTTCAGTGAGGTAGAATAACACACTAAAAAGCCTAGCACATTGCGGAGTACTACCCCAGAGAAGAGAGCGATCCATTTGACTTACTGTAAATGTTCCATCCATTAGAGGGGCAAAAATTTAATAAATATGCTAATATGTTACCATCTACAAGGCTGGTTGCCAGCACATTTTCAACCCACTGAGAAACACTACAAAAATTGTTGAACTGTATTCACGGCTAGTCATTTTGGAAAAAGAGCATCACTTATCATGAGCTCCGTCACTCTGGAGAAAAATGTTTGTTTGTTTGAGTTGTCGTAATGAAAAGTTAATCAAGTGAGATAATTGAATGCTGTTCAGAGACAGAGGGTGTGAGGGAAGGTGTGTGTTTCACATTGTTTAGTTTTTTAGAAGCTTTATCTTTAGAAAATAAAAAACAATGTATACTAAGGTTTTCTGTTTTAATCATATTGTCAGAATGTTAACTATTATAAAAAAATGTTTAAGGGCCTGTTTGGTAGTTATAGAATGGACCACCAGAGCAAAATAGGGGAGGGTCATGTCTTTTTATTCTTTGTTGAGGGGAGGTTTACCCAACAAGGGCGTCACCCAACGAGGGCGCACCCAACTTTTGTAGTCATGAAAACAGCAACATTTCAGAGTGGCTTGTTTGGTGCACATTTTTCCATGTGGCTCTCAGTCTTGGCCCCCAATCGCTAGCAGATGGGTCTGATCCAACAAAAATCCCACCATCCCCCACCCCCATGATGTCACACACCTGACCCTACCCCCACGATCACATGTGGGCCTATTTTGAACAATGTGCTGTTTAAGTTTTGGGAATGTGCACAGATTCACAAAATGGATCACAACGAGCTGAGGACGAAAATACGGACCGGTAGCTGGAAGTACAAAAACCTGTTTCACTCCAGACCCTGTCAGGTGAGGAAACATTAAAGACAATAGATTTTATTGATGCACCAAAATTACGTGGAGTCCAGAGAGTGTTAAAGGAGTTGCTGGTACCCTACGAAGATAAGCCATGTGGTGTCTTGGATATGGATTTTGCGTCATTTTTCGAGAGACGAACAATCGAAAAAGAATAGTTCCGAGACTGTTGAATCCTCAATACTGAAATGGCCACCATCTTGGTGCAGTGTGATGTGTAAGATGAGAAAGCAGAGGTTAAGTCATGTATGTCATGATTGTAAAAAAGCAGTGGCTATCTGTACATCTTTGCCAAGATCAAACCAGAACAGAAGGCATCAATAACTTGTTGGGGAGGGTCATTCCTTTTTCCCAAACTTTTTGGAGGGTCATAAAAACATGTATTGCTGGCGAAGGGTGGGTCAAGTCTATTTGGACTAAAGATCCCAAAACCACTCTGGTAGCCGCTTAAATAAAAAATGAACAGTCCCTAAGGGGTGTGTTTGCTAAAGAAGACGAACCAGGGGAGACAATGTTTTCTCACTTCCATGACCGTAATGAGATTTGCTTTTCTGCTACTTTACAGCCAGTGTACTCTGAATTATGATTTAAATCCACTAATAGCTTAAATGACTGTGTTCTCCGCAGCAATGCCGTTGTCATTGCTGAATAAAGTCCGGATTAACCTTACGTGGCAGAAACAGATCCATATATTTTGGAATCAAATACATTAGAGAGCCTGTCAAAGCAAAGTGTTGGGAGAGGCAGCCACACCTAATCACTGTAACATTGCAGCATTCAGTGCAATATTTCTGCTGAGTGCAGATTTTCTGTTGGAGTGAGTTAAACTGACACAGGTTGACTTTAAAAGTCCAATCATATATTTAATCACAACACGCTTTGCTCTCTAGGAAGCAATCTTTGACATTGTTTTTATTTTTCAACTTTCCTTTCTGCATCCCAAACCTTGTTATTCATTTTACAAGTCATTTCTTTGCAGATCAGAGCCAAAATGTATCCTGCATATCACACTTAATTCTCAATAAGAAAACATGGAAATGCAGGCTTAACCTTTAATGCCTTCAGTGTCAGGATGCACCTAAAGAAACATTAGGATCACTGGATATAAACAAACAATTATGGATCAATGGCACATTTTCTTTTTCAAGCTAACCTGAGCTTTTTTAAAAATGAAAATAAATCTAATGTGTAAAGGTATTGTACTCCAACTAATCAGGAAGCTCTGTAAGGTGTAACTCAAACTATGGGGCGGAACATAAACAGATGCTAAACTTCAGACCAATATTGCAATTGGTATTTAAATTGTGTTGATTTTCTACGAATTTAATTTAAAAACAGGCCTGTATTTGTGGTCTGCAAGTAAACAATAAGCATCATCTCCAACCTACCTTGAACAGAATCCCATAAAATAATGTATTTTCTTGTTCTTCACGTATTGGAGCTCTGTTTTTTAAAGCAGTCGGTAAGAAAAGTCGACTTTGGCCAGGTTTCTAGAAAAAATTGACCAATTTAGCCCACATTAATTTAGACATTATAGTGGTACTAGGCAAACTAACATTTAATCATGACATTGAAAAGTGGCATTATATCAATTTTGACTGAATAGTTGGCCAGTCCTAACAAAGTCCTGGCAAATAATGTCTGCCAATATTTTGATATCGGACTGTCAACCCCTCATGATAATGTTGACGGCGCGGCACTGTAGCGGCTTAAGCTATCGATGATATTAGATTCACAGACTGAAATGACAAGTTGTGTCACCACTCTGAAATTAGAGCTTTTACTGTGATAAGCTTAAACGATGATATGCTGAACTTAAAGGTTTAACAGAGATTCTGACAACACTTTACACTCTAAATGTTGAGCTATCTACCTCTCTGAAAGGATCAACTCGGCAATCTGATGTGATTTAATTGCAGCTTTATTTACGTTAGAAGCCACTAGGAGTCCCTGCAGACTGTGAGCAGTGTTATTGCAAAGCAGGGACTTCTGGGTTTTAATTGTTGCATGTTTTGTAATAAGTCGCAGCAGCTAAGGTGCTATGTGCTAGTCTGTTCATGTATGACTGCGAACCGTAATAGACGGTCAAATTTAACAGCATGAGTCAGTGAAATTTATGATAAGCATCTACATCGGTTATGTAAAAAACGCTCACCACTCTGTTGGTGATGTGAAAAGTAAAAACACTAAGCCCAATCCTTATTTTTTTTCAAACATAAAAAATGACACATAGTGGCTTTTCTTCTTTCAGAAAACCATCTTTGGCAAGTGTAAATTATCCCAGCATGCACAGAGCAAATTAACCAGACAACAGCCAAGAGTTTGTTTTTTGTTTTTTGGCCAAATTTAAGATTAGCTAATTAGCTACAGCTGAGTTAATTTGCTTAGACTGTTATCATTATAGTGGGTGAAATTAACACTGGCTTAAGGAGTAGCATGTTCCCATGAAAGTGGAAGCTGTGGTTAAAAAGATGATTTTTAGGACCGTAGTTTTTCATATAGATGCTAGAAGATAGTTTCTGTAACCCTAACCCTGTCTTTTGACCTAACCTAAGCCATCATATAGTAAGCTAGCTGCTAACTTAGGTGTTGACCATTGAACAGTGTACCAGTTTCACCACGTCACTAGCGTTGAAGAAATACATTCATAGGACTGTGCTCATGAAGCTGCAACTTCCTCTTCAGGAACACATTACAGGGCACTTCACTCAACTTTTACTAAGCTTTCACTCCAAGTAAACCATGTTGCTAACCTTTTTTTAACTTCATTGGGTTAAAGGGCCAACATCTAGAATATGATTTATTTACAAGTAAAATAACCAGTATGTCATTTAGGCTTATTACAATAGCAGTAGTGTACTCTACCCCCACTTCCGGATTATGGGACACAAACTAAACCTTTTACTTGGATCACCTTGGCAACACAGAGGGAAGGACTAAAGTCTACTGATGTGTTGATTGATGCAGCAATAGGTTCCAGTCTGACTTAAACAGAGGGACTGATTCTGGTTTAAATCCTCACATTTTAACAATTGTATAAGCACACAGAGGGAAATACAGTTTGTTTACATGTGAGTAGATATTAGATTGTTGATACTGTACATTGATTCATGTTTCCCTGAGAGAACTCACTTGAAAGCCTAAGCATAAAGAGAGAGGCGTGAGATCAGGAAGCAACAAACTTCCCCACTGGGGGAAAACCTCAGAAACAGAGCCTACAGGGGGATGAAATGGAACAGTGAGCACAAGCAATAGCTGTGGCAGCAACGGTTGTATTGTGTGCAGTGAAGCCGCTCTTTCATTGGCAATGAGGGAGTGAGCACATGCATGAGGGCTTTAATAGAACAGGATGTTAGAGTAGGGCTCTGGATATGGCTACAGTGTATTCTGCGTGATTTTCACAGTGTGACTTGAGCTGTCTGAGATAGCTTCACAGGCCTCACTGTTTTTATGCTGGAAGGTAAACAAACAATCATTTTGTATCCATTGTTTTCTGTGTAAGAGGGTTTTCTGCCCCACATCTCACCATCAACTAATGATGCCCCCTGATTCTGCAGTAAATATAAACTTTTTTTTATGAGCCATTACTAAATGAGGCAATTAATGATGAATGTCATGGTTCGGGAGAGAAATACCAGAGTATTTATTAACATGTCTAAATGCCACTAAAGAGGTGAAATACTTTATGAACTGCTTGCCATTCTCATATTAGCAGTCATCTTTTACATGCTCTGTCAAATCTGTGTTATTGAATTAAACATTCATCCAGAACTGGTACAGGAAGGAAATAAATAACTGCATTTTAGTTTAGATAGAGACCGAATACAGAGGACAACCTAGCAGCATTAACTGCCATACAAAATATATAACTATATGCTTGGTAGTTAAGGCTTTGTGCAATTTTGTCAACAAAAACTAAGGCAGTTCAAGACTTTTTCCAATTATAGTACTATTCTTGCACTGACAAAAATATGCTGGGAAAAATAATCACAGCAGAACAGCATTTTCCCTCAAGTAAAAATAAATTTATAAATAAAGACATTTATATATATATATATATATATATATATATATATATATATATATATATATATACTTATCTGTATTCCAATGAGACTGACATGTGGTCTCACTGTATTTCTGGTATTTCTTATTTAGTATAGTATAGTAACATGCATTTCTAATGACCTATGTGTAGTTATTGGTTGTTGTACTACACTTTACATGCAACTCCCATTTAATTGCATGTTCTCCTACCTTTGCACCATGTGCACTAAGAAGGGCACACAGATACCACTGCAAGGTCATGACAACAATAGTATAGCCCTGCTTATGCCAATATTCACACTGCCATGATGACTGAGCCCAGACTATGAGGCTGTCTGACTCATAAAACTTAATGCTGATGATCTTTCTGGGCATTCACACAAAAATGGCTACATTCCCCCTTTGCAATGACACAATATGCACAGAAAAGTGCCAATTACATACACTAGTGTCAGTGAAGTGAATAGAGCCAATGTGTAGAATATTTAATGTGAATTTAGCATATTTATGGTAGCTACATATCATATTACATGTATATGTAAGGGATAATGTACAGAGAGAAGGTCATTATTGTGAATAAGAACATCTATAGCGTGATGCAGGACCTGAATCAGCCTGAAGGGGTTTAAATCACAATAATGACCATCTCGTTCTTCATTGCCCCGCTTATTACACAGATTATTATTATTATTATTATTATTATTATTATTATTATTATTATTATTATTATTATTATTATTATCATTTACTTAGCAACGGTCTGTTACACATAAATGTAACTGCTCTGATTAATCAATCAGAATCAAGCATTCATCCAAGCCGGGTAAAAAAAAATGTAGTATCCTCTGCTACTGGTGTGGTATGCAAGCTGCACTGCCAAGAACTGGTCTGGGGTGTAGAAACGGCACAGAAGATTGTAGGAACTGTGCTTCCAAGCTTGCACACAGCGTATGCTAGCCATCTATACATGAAGGCTAGCAACATCAGTAAGGGCCCAACCCATCTAGGTCACACTGTCTGTTCGTCTCCTTGCCATCGGGAAGAGATAAGGATCCAACAAAGCCGAACAAACAGACTGAAGAACAGCTTTTCCCCCACAGAGTGTTGGCCTCCATTAACCCCCACCATCCCACTGCCGTTAAAGGACTGAGGACGTTAAATATTACCACCCATCCCCCAACTGCAGATTATCCACCCCAACACTTTATTATACACATCTAACTTGTTGTTGAAATTACTCTATTATTTATTTTATCATCTAATCTTGCTATCATGTTTCTATCTTCTTATAATCCTGTTCTCCTGCTACGGTTTACTGAATATTACGTACATCATTATGTTATATGCCAACAATGACATTAAGTATCTTATGTCTAATGTTCCTAAATTCTAATGATACCAGTTTTTTGCTTGTAGAAAAATAATCTCAGTTAAACCTGTGGCTATCCACCACCACTATCATAATATTACTACTGGGGCAAACTAAAGTAGAAGAAGAAGAAGCGATATTAGGAGGATGAAATTCAATTAGTGAATGTAGTGGAAAGAAGTTTTAAGCAGTCAAATTCCATTACCTGTTTAAACTGAAATGCAATTATTATGCAAAAACTATTACTATAACCCCAGTGTGCAGTGTTCAGCAAAATATCACCCGGTTTTAATCATTAAGTTTACTGCACTGAACATAGTCAATGATGCATTGCTGACATTCATTTTAGGAACAGCAAAGTGACAGTGTTGAGTTGGCTTCAATCTATCTTTGTGATGACACTGCTGTAAATATAATAACCATAATATGTGAAAGGTTAAAAAGGAAAAACTCAAAGCCTGTTATACACTGAAAAGCATTAGTAAGTTCATAGTATGTGAGGATCTCAAAATATCTAAGGGTACAAAGATCATGCATTCAGTACTAGTTCATAGAGGTTGATAGAATTCATATAATGATGTTAACAAGTTCAAATCCATCAAGCGTACAAAAGGTAAAAATTGTAAGAATAAAGTATGAACGTTATTTTGATTACTTTATTTTGTGCTGTCTAATTTAAGTGTAAAACTTAAATCTACGAGCCTGAAATCAATTGCTTTGGTCTCCACCCAAGTTCCTGAGGAAGTCACGGTCTTTTTGCTCATTACACTGAAGTTCTCAGTAAGGAAACATCACCGTATCACTCTTGTGATTATTTCTCCCCTTTTTCCAGGTATGTTATTGATATAAAACAGAGTTACTTTAAATGTAATAACTTGCTAGCATGTCAAGCGTGTTTAAGGTGTGTTTTAGTAACTTTTGTTGCAGTTAAGTTTGCAGAGTGTAATATGTGTGTGTGCGAGCGGAGCCCCCATTCGGTTACAGCAAAGGATAGCTTCGTACTGAGAGCTGCCATTTTATGTTAATTGTGAATGAACAGGTACACTGCTAAAGCACCCATATTATGCACATTTTCAGGTTCATAATTGTATTTTGAGGTTGTACCAGAATAGGTTTACATGGTTTCATTTTTCAAAAAACACCATATTTTTTTTGTACTGGACATTGCTGCAGATCATGTTTCCACCCTGTGTGTTTATAGGTAACTACCGAGTGAGACATCTCACTTGTTTTAGCTACAGAGTGAGACATCTCAGTTCTATACTATCTTTGTTGGGAGTAGTGCAGTAGCGAGGTAAGATCCCGTCAGCTAGATAACTCTCCAACTTTGGTCAGTACAAGGCAGGATTAGCTGGGAGACTTCTTCTAAACGAGGGGCACTTGTAGAATACCTGCAGAACAGGAAGTAGTTCTTTTGGAGATTATTGTGAACTAGTGTGTGTTGTAGCAGTGTTTCGCCATTGGGAATGAGTTAGCATGCTAGCACTAGCACAGCTACGGTTAGCCACCTCGACTTGGCTAGTGACATAGAAAGCTGTGCAGATGTTGAACAGCTCACCCTGAGACAGGCAGAGGACATTCAGGAACCGTATCTCACTCAAAACCACATGAGTAGTTTTTTTCAGGTTTGTATGCGTGTGAAAGCACCACAGACACAAAATAACACCCCAAATCCCAGAAAATGTGATATTTTCATAATATGGGCACTTTAATAATATATTTTGCAGTGTTATTTGTATGTGTTTCAAGTATGTGTTTCAGTGACTTACAGTGTATGCTGATGTGACTTGAATAAGCCTTGTTCCCTACAAAACTACCTATTTCCTTTAGAACTATTGTGTAAAATGTACTTTTGTAAAATGAATTACATTAACGTTTTCAGCGAGGAAACATAACCGTACCATGTCGTGATTATTTCTCCCCCTTTTCAGGGGCGGAACAAATACTCTATCTAACAAGATTCCATCACTTTTTAAAAAAAGCAGGATGCAAATGCCAGAGAGTAGTGCATACAAATATTTTACTTATTGGATAACAGATGAAGTCTGAAGCGGAGTTGTGTTTACTTAAGTCTGACATTTGTCTTCCTCAATGCAAGCAGTAGAGACTTCAGAGATCCCACGGCACAGCCATAAGCATGCGATTAAGAATGAGCAAGTTTCCTGAAGGTGAACGAAAAGAGTTGGTGGTTTTTCCATCTGGGCACCTTCATATTAGGGCCTCTTGGGATGTTCGGCATGTATATTCATAAGAGGTGCGCGGGAATGGGAGGGGGAAAAAAGTTTTGTAAGAGACCCAGCTGGTTGCCTAAAACTTCTCTACAGTGACCTCAATTTCTCCTCCTTTCCAATGAGTTTGGTCTGTCCAGGTGGGACTAAGCACACTGAACAGTGTGTGTCTCTGCAGTGGCGGTTCTAGACAAATTTTACTAGGGGGGCCAAGGAGGGGCCAGTGTTTAACCATGGGGGCACATTAAAAAATGGCAACAAATTATATTTAAAGATAATGAACTTTATTTTACTTTAAAATCATATTAACAGTTATTTTGTACAAGAGTGAGTGCAGGTGCAAGAGAGGCAGGCCCATACAAAAATTAAAAATGTCTACATGCATAGCAATATGTAGAATCCATCATGACAGAATACTCAAGCCGTGGATGAAGATTATAGCAGTTTGGCCTGAAGCTCCGTCTCCTGCCCCCCATCAAAATGGGTGGGAATATATTCCATTGGGCTGTACTGGTACAGTAGCTTGGACTTGCGGATATCTGTAGAAAGATGTACAGTAAACTACAACATTTATTTACTTATAGAGGTATGCATGAGTTTAGACACCCATGCTAAAGTTTACTTAAAACAGGAATAAAAAAAAAAAAACATCTTTTGGAAATTGATCTTAATGCCTTAATTAAAAAAAATAGGAATTAGGATTAGGACTCCAACATTTAAGGACACCAATTTTCTTTGTAAGTGAATAATGTATTGTAAAAGAAATAAATGTTCTTCCTTAAAATACAGGAGGCATAAGTAAGTAAACCCATGAAATTAGATCCATATTAATGGATCACCATTAGGTATGGTGAAGGGTATGTGATGAATTGGGTGGGGGGGGGGGTTATTTTAATTGCACTTTTATCAGGATGCATAGTATTTTAATCCATGAAATAACTGGCTAACATCTGCCCGCCTCTATGGGAATTTAACATAGGGGTGTGTATACTTATGCCCCCTGTATTTTACTTCAACATGGGTTCTTAAACTTATGCATACCACTGTATGCATTTCAAAATGTAGGCCAAGTTTGTACTTAAAAAAAAAAAAAGCCATATTGAAACAAAAAAAGAATTTTACGGCAGAAAGCACCATTTTAAGGACACACAGTAGACCTACAATGAAATTGTAATTGCACTGCTTTGCAAATAACAATTGTCTTCATCACAAACCTGATGGTGCAGTACTTGATCCACACGGATCCACTTGCTGTCCCTCTGGCTGATCCTCTCTCTGTCCCTGTATGTTTTCTTCCTCCTCACCCTCTTCTTCATGCTCCTCACCCTCTTCTTCATCCTCCTCACCTTCATCACATGCCCTCTCTCCAACCTCCCCCAACTCCTCTGGCTCTCCCTCTTCTTGCTCTTCAACCCCTTGATTTGTTTCTCTCACTGCTGCTTTTCTCACTTTATGTCTACTGGGGCAAAAAGGAGGCTTCCTTGTTTCATGACAACTATTAGAAGAAAAAAACGTAGGGGTGTGCATTACATTTTGTGCCTAACCATCCCTCCCTACTTAACACGGGCATAAAGCCTGTCGATTACTTTACACAAATGTAGCTATTTGTTATGCAACAGCCAAGACGGATGAAGTTACGTGTTAACATCACAACATTGTGTAGACCTGGCAAGGATTCTGACATTTGGATATTGGCTTCTGCTTTGATGAGTTTGCTTAGCTATGATTAAGTTTTAAACATATGGAGACCAGACATTTCCTTACTTGATTTCATTCTCAGTGTGAGGAACAAAAAAGAATACTATTATGTGCAAAAATAACAAGTCACTTACGAGATGAAATTATTTAGCTTACCTTGCAACAGGAGAAATCGGAGCTTCTCTCTCCAAGAGTAGTGTCTAATTAACCGAGGAGCAGCACCACATGTGGGCATAGCAGGCAGCCTACAGTGTTTGCGTGCGCCGCTCTAATTTACCCGTGTAGAACGTTTCGTCATACATTAGATTTCGTAATCATGGGGGGCAACATTTCTAGGGAGGCACAGGCCTCCCTTGGCCTCCGTGTAGAACCGCCCCTGTGTCTCTGAGTGAACTTAAGCAAAAGGGTTGGCTCCACACAAACTGTAATGAATAGAACTTGTTATGTTTTAACATCAAATCAAAGAAAACAAATTCTACAGGACTAATTGATTCTTTAAAAAAAACAATCAATCTTACTGCTTTAGACAAGGACATCCAAGCAACTGACTGCAGTGTTGCATGAAGAGCTAGATAGTTAAAATTCAGGCCACACATTGTTACAGATAGTGCCTTCTTAAAAGGAATTAAAAAAACAGAGGCACCCATTATCTATTTGTTGACAAGGGATGTGTGAAATGACATCGGACAGAAAAGAAAACAATGTCTGCAGATCACAGAGGCAGTGTGGAACAGGAATGACAATGAAGATGAGGCCAACAGATAGATCTGTGAAATAGCTTATGGTCTATACAAGTCTATCCATAGTGAGGTTATTTAACTTGATTGATCATAAGACAACAACCAAACACAGATGTTAGAGTTATGGGAGCCATAAAGAACATAGTTAAAAATCCAAAATGTATGCATTGCCAATAACAAATTTTTTTATTTTTATTTTCTATTTAAATCTCAGTCCAAGTTTGAAGATAAGGACATCCAAGCAGTATGTATGACTTACTGTTTACATGTTATATTTTAAAAGAGCATCTTACTACAACATATATTTTTTTAGATATAAAATATATTGTTGGCTTGTAAAGTAAGTAGAAAAGGTAAGGATTTGTGCAATGAAAGCCTTATTATTATATTCTGTACCTAGTTTATTTGCCCTTGTGTTGTGTTGCATTGAAGTACTTGTGGATGATGTTCAAGGAAGTCTTGTATGTTGTTGCATTGTCTAAAAAATGAATTGAAAAAACACATTCTAAAGAACAGAATTTCATTAAAATCTTTGTTTTTGCTACATTTCATTTAATATGTCTGGGACAAAGTGACGCTTACTGCTGTCATATTTTAATTGAATGTAGAACAATAGGATATTAGAGTACTGTCTAATCGGTTTCCTTTTGGGGTATCTGTAATAGAGGGAGTCATTAACAAGTTGCTTGCAGTGTGAATGCATTATCATGACGGCTACTTAGTACTGCTGTGTGTTTGAAGGACAAAGTTGAAGAAGGTATCTGATATAGCAGCTTCAATTAGAATTCAATTACCTTGTCTTTACAGTACCAGTTGATGAACTGACATTTGAATTTGAAATATGGAATGGGAGTTATCTTAATACTGCCTGCGTGTTCTACCTAGGCTTTCTTGAGCATTTCTTCCAGGTGGGCTTTGCTTTACCATTAAACCTGACTTGACATAAACAGTATTTGAACCAATCTGCAGACCTTCCATCTTACTTTGCTGTTTAGTTGGATGAACACACCTTAAGGTTTTAACCCTAGAGATTATTTTTGTGGCTCAGGGACAATTTGGTAGATTTGGAAGGTAGCCGTATCAGGGCATCACATTTATTGTGGTTGCAGTTACATTGCAGTTTAACTGAACCAACTGCCTATATTCAGCCCTGAGAAAGGTTGTATGAACATTTAGTCTATCATGTATCCAATTTTTAAACCAAAACAGACATTTTGCACACTGTTACAATGCCTTTCCACTTAAATCAATCTGGATTTGATTCCACTATCTGGTCCAAGGGATGGTGCCAAGTAAATCCATCAATGCAAGTAATAGTGTAGACATTTGAGCAAAAGTTTTCTGCTCCGTGCCAACAACAACAGGCTTTCTGGACTCTTCACCACTGTGAATCAGCGGCTACCATATCCTTACACCTAGCACTCACACAGAGACAAAGCCCAGCATGACTTTAGCTGTCTTACAGGTCAAGAAAGGTTGAGGTCTCTGCCAGACTGGGGCAATCACAAGGCAGACGCTGCCTTATCACAGAAGCCAGGTGTCCAGCTTGGTAGAGTTGCTATGAATGCAAGCAACAACAAAAACTTGTGTATGACACAATACCTGGTGCTACTGTCCTGCTGTGTAACTTGCCTGCTCTGACAGAAAGGATAATGCGAATTCACCTTGGCGACCAGTTTAAGCACAACACTTACAAAGTGTCAGCTCATAAATTTATATTTGTATCATCAACCATCATACATTAAAAGTTGAATGTTACAAAGGATAGATTAAGCAGTGTGTATCTAAGTGAATGTGAAAAGGATCCTTTCAACTAATCAACCAAAAACACACTTTTTTTTTTTACTTGATTAAACTTTGGAATAATGAATATCTCTAACAGGGAATACAAATAAAGCATTTCCCACAGCTATATATTTTCAGATGCAACAGATTTAATGTGTAAAATAAATCCAACTATTTTAATAATCCAAATAAGATGAGTTTGATCTGATTAATTAACATAATAATGAGAACACTTATTAATTTATGCTTTCTAAACCCAAGGCGAAAAAGATGTTAAAGCATCCTTAACTCTTACCTCGACAGTGAACTCCTTCATCGTAGCCATCTTCACAGTCTCTGGCCCCATTGCAGAGTTTATTGAAATGAATACATTTTTTTGTCCCGATGCACTGTATGTGATTGAGCGGACATCTGATCACCACCTCCTGTGCACCTGAAGAAAAGAAACGGCAAAGTGTCAAAAAGCAGTATCTCCATTTATTTCAACATATTTATTTGGATCCTAATATTTGTACTGGGGTCCACACACACAACAAAACATAAAATATAAAACAAAACATATGACACAATGTACTGCATCAGTGCACTGCAAAGCCGAATGAGCTTCAACAATGTTTTATTCACCATACAGTATGTAGCATGTACAGCAAGAGATCATGTATGAAAATAATTTGCATATTTCATTGTCAATATTGTTTGTATTTTTTGCAAGTAAATACATTTTTTTCTAGTATATTTGCCTTCTCAAAGTGTTGATACCTCAAGACCTTGTTTTAAGGAAGCAGAAGAACCCATGCATATGTAAATGTATTTATACTTCACACAGCATTGTTCTTTACACACAACAGATGTTTGCCACACTGCTCTGCAGACGTCCTGGTGAAGTCCTATAACAAACTGCCCAACCCTCCCTGCCAGCCAGGCAAACAGCAGATAGCAGCTGTTTAAGGATTCATGAGGCACATAGGTGACCCTCATTCATGTGGCAGCCACGAGAGCACATAAAACACTGCTGACCAGTGCACCAGCACTGTAAATGTGTCACATCTCCACCCTAGCTACATTGATATCAATTAGCAATGCGCCTCTGCAGCCACTTAATAGAAAGATTTATCACCGACGCGATGGGGTCTATAACAATCCCTGGAGTTTTCCTACCTTTAGGAGTTCACATCCGAGCATACTCGGACCATCTTGACCGGGCAGTTACTTATTCACAGCATCCATTTTTACTTAGTAAGGTAAGAGATGCAGCAATTAATGGGACTATTGCAAGGAGGGCTGTCATCCCCGGTTGATTTACAGAAGGATTAGGTAGAAGTAGTCGTGCGTGTGTCTTGACACAATAATGACTCATATTCGTTTTCTCCTCCCAAGTATTTTTATGGCTTTAAAAGTGCAGCAAGAGAGGCTTCTTTTTTTAATGAATATTTCTTGGCTATCTCTTCAAGCCCCGGTGATTCACACTCTATATATATATATGCCATATTTAGGTAAGTCAAATATAAGTGACCTTGTCTCTAAGAGTTCATATTTCATACATGAGCAAACTGGCAGCCTCATCTGCTGGGCTCCAAAATGTCTTCAAAGCATTGCTCTTTTCATTTCTCTTCCAGCTACTTTTGCGGTGGACTTTGATATTTGTGCTGTTTGCAGACTGCATATACAAAAATGTATTTGTAAATCCATCATACGTAAATACTTTACATATTAGAAATAAATATACACTGAGGATCTTTAAAGTACCGCCAATGGTCTTGAAAAGGCTAGTTGTGTACACTGTATTTACACACTATTGACTTTCTGTCAGTGTTCATTTAAAATAAAAAATGAAAAGAAATAACTGCAAACGTTGCACACATTTAGAATCAAACTCAAATCCATGCTAGATCCACAGGGGACATTTTCACTCACTAAAGAAAAGAGACACACTGCCACAGAGTATTCCACCCAGTGCCACACCACAGGGTATGTCCATTCGACAAATGTGCTATTTAACACAAAGCTGTAAGACTCTCTGACAACGTAACAGCGTTGTCAGCCTCTCCCTTTGCTATCTTGCCACATGGGTTCTAATCTAATGTGATAAGGGGAGGGATGGTGCATGAATATTCATTGGCTCTGATCTGCCATGCAGGGGTACACAGATGGTCTCTCAACAGCTGAGGTATTCAGAATTCCTCTGTCAATTCCCAAACTACTGTACTATGCTGGGTGATTGCTCAAAGTCGAGTATACAAGATAGTACACCACACAGTGCAACGCATCCTTTGACAGCTAAACTGGAGCTTCTCTCTCCTTAGATTGTTATTCCAAGGTGCTAGGTACTGCGTGTGCCTGATCAGATCGGGCACAAAAGAATTAGGAAAATGTACAACAACAACCAAAAGGCCAGTGATGATGAGCTGTGAGATGATCATCTTGACTAGTAAATACATACATGTTACTTCAGTAATATGCCAACTAACAGTCCGTCTTGCACTAAAAGTTCACGTACTACTGTATTTCTAGATTTACTTGAATAAATAATTCTTCTAAAATCATTTACATAATCTGTTCATGTCCATTTAGGTAAAGCGTTAAAGTATTTTTAAATCCTAAACACTGTGCCTCCAAACGGAGAGGAATCCATCTCAATGTTATAGAAACTGCTAACATTTTGACATGTGACAGAAGCAATAGCAAATTGCTCTGTTCTATATAAGTGGGCCAGTAAGTCATGACAGGGAGCCAGCATAATCAATACCAGGACACAATAAAGCAGCTTCCTAGAATTCAGCTATCATTAATTGTTATTAGCCAGAATAAGTGAGAAGAGAAGTGTACCATAGATGTATAGGGGTATTAAAATAATATAGTGTGGCAAGCTGTCATCATTAAAATTCAGAGAAAGCATAAAATAATAATAAATGTGCACAAAATATATAGAAAGATGTGACAATAGGCAAACAAATGTAGGTTTGCTTTTGTAAGCTCAAACTGAGTTGAGGACTCATCTGTTTAGTAATTGAAAATGTTTCGTGTACCACTGACTGTGTGATTTTGCTTGAAATTGGGCCATGTTTTAAAATCTGCCAAATTACTTTTGCTCTGTGGCTCTGTACACTCTCACATACACTACACTAGAGACACAGACAGGCCGACAGACTGACAGATAGTCACAAAGAAGGTTCCTGTTGTATTAAGCAATTTCTGTTTCATACATCTCCAATCATTTTACATGGAAACTTCAAGGTCCCTGTAATGATTTGATAAATAATGTCCAGAGATGGCATGGGCAGAAGAAAAAGACGGGGGTGGCCACTCACCATTGTCTGTCCAGAGTTAACTAAAATCTTGCATAAGTAGCAAGGTTACCTCCCCTTTCTCTGCTTTGGCCGCCCAGAGAATTCCCCCATCTCACTTCCTCAATAGCTACAGACTCAGAAATGGCACGTCCTAAGGAAAGCTCATTGTGGGACTGACTCTAGTGGCTGTAATTCTGCACCAAGGCTGAATTTCAGGAAAGAGACTTCAGATATGGTATTAGGGGATCATTAAGGGTATATAAAAGCATCCAAAAAGCACTATGTCATGGGCCCTTTAAGTTATTTTATTTAGTTATTTTTGTAAACCAAATAAACAGTGTGCAGCTCTTTTTTTCTGAGGAACTACAAGTATAGGATCTGGATTCGGAATCGGCAGATATTCAATATTTAAAAAAAATTGGACCAATGTAACAAAAATCTGATTGAGACATACCTAATTACCAGCGCTGCTGAAATCTAACCCATATTTTTGTTGTAACTGTACTGAATATGAGCTTCATACCTAAAACATAATTTGCAGCAAAGAATTCTAAGAAATTACTCATGCAAGATTTTAGGACATGTTCATTAAAAACCATGCTGCCATTTGCCTACTTTGAAGAGTGAATGAGGCGGAATCAGCTGGGGCAAACTAACACCTCTATCTAATTTACGAATAAGAGGCTTCTAGTGGGGACTTTCAGCCGCTATGTTCATTATGATAATCAAGGTTATCTCAGCCAGTGCCAGTTTGTGCAGATTAATGAATTCCTAAAAGAAAAATATCAGCATGGGACGTCTACATACAGGGATTCATCATATCTCTAAGACAAAACAATTTCATTTTGATTGAAGTAACATCCTGACGCTTGACCTGAAGCAACTGCAAGGTAGACTTCCCATAATGACTTTATAGCAGTAACATGCTCTTTTTTGGTCAATGCCACAATTACAATAACATTGCATGCACTGTCATTATTAGTATTACTACATAAATCACTATCTAATTAACTTATCATAAGCATGATGACAAAATCATGTTGGTGAATCCGAACCAAAGCAAATATGTCAGAAACAGCAGAGACAGCTAGAGTTTTCACTCACTGCACTGTGCTTGGATGCAGCTACTTGGCCTCTAGCCCAGTAAGGACCAACTTACATATTACTCGCCTTATACACCATCACAGATTCACCTGGGAAGATGAGAGAGTATCATTGTTTCTCCTTACTTAGACATTTTTACACAATGGACATGAGCAGTCATTATTACCGTTTGCACACTTTTGGAGTTACATATGCATCAACTGAAAGTTAACAGCATATTAATGTGTGATGAATGTACTTAGCCTTTGTAGAACAAATAGTGCTAACTACTTAAGACCAGTGGTGTAAACTTGCACAAAATCCATGGACGAGCAGTTTGTAAAAACAAACCATGACAGAGAAGTTGCTAGAAGTGTTTTGTGTAACGTTAACATTAATCTCTAGGCTGATTATTCTGCTTGTGTGTCTCTTTGTGTATTCGTTTTACGCAAACTGAAGCATCAAGAATCCATGGAAAATAGTGACTTGTTCACCTTTGTGTGTAGTCCTCACTGGTGAAGTCATTATTGTTGTCATGCTTAAAAGCTTGAGGATGTTTGGGTTAAAAGATGTCTTGGCTCTGTGATGCTGTGGCTTAACTTGAATAACTGATGGAGAGGGATGATATATTCATAACTGTAATGTGACAGCTCTGCCGGTGAGACATTTTCCTCATATCTTAGCTTGATTTGAGTACATGTGGTGTTTTGTACCCAGCTCTAGGTTCATATCTTAAAGGCAAATCATCCTTGGACAAATTTGAGATATGTAGAGGTGCAGGATGCTTATCTTGCTACTTGTTATGGACAGCATGTGCCAACAGAAATATGGGGACCTCTTGGAATCTTACATGGCAACAAAGTGAACTGCTAAAATGCATGCACTTGACGTACAATGTGGCAAACAAGAGCAGTATTCTTAACATTACGGATAAGAAATAGTTCATATATTTCAATGCAAACCAAAGCTCTCCCCAGCATAGCCTGCCTTTAAAAGACAGTGGTTTAAACTCGAAGGGTCTCTTTAAAAGACTTACTTTCTTGTGTGACCTTTACATCCTTGCCATTTGAAAAGATGCACTCTGTCAAAAGGGCTTTTTTGCTGTATTTCTCTGACCGCAGACATTGAGGCAATATTGTCCACAACATCCAAAGACTGAGAAATAAACAGACAGAGAAATAAACATACTTACTTAATGAACACAGGATTAAATGTTGTGTATGTACTTATTACGTTTTGCCTCCTTTCTCAGCCTCGGCAGGACATTTGACCATTTGACCCCTGGCTTGTCGCATGGGGCTGCTGAGAAGCAGCCAATGGCATAGTATAAACTAGACAACTCCCTGGTGGGAAAACGTGTATGCCTTTGCATGTTTGTGGATACGCATGGCCAGAATTTGGAGATGCTTTGCCAGGCCTTTACTGCAGCCATCTTCGGTTCTTGCTTGTTTTGGCAGCTTTACACCCTCAGTCTGGTCTTCAGTACAAGGAAGACATACTGACTTGGACTGAGGCCAAACTGACTTGGCCAATCAAGAACATTCCAAGGTTTGACATAACTTTGACTAATAATAGTAAATTAATATGATCCCGTCTAGCAAAGGCAAAAATGCATTGCATAGGATTGCCTTTATGTATTTTGTGTCAACCCTCTTTGATATAGTCAGACAGACAGCTCTACTAAAAAGCAGAATACTTAGTGAAAATACTAATATGTTACTGCATAGTATGTTACCGTTAATGTTGTCTTTGGGTCAAGTTATGTGTATTCCATCAAAAAGGCAGCAATTAAACCGGTATGTAGGTGATTCTACTAATACCGAAAAAAGGACCCATTTGCCTTTTCTTCTTATTATTATTTACTGGGAATTATGCTGAGAATTCAATCACATGTATTTTAAAGCGAGGAGGAATGTTGCTGCTGTTTAGAGGAATGAAGCTGGGTGTTGGCATCTGTGACATTCTGGCTCTACTTTATAATACACAATCAATACATCAGTCCGCAGAAAGGAATGAGCAGCCTCAGGACAATGTAGTAAAGCTGCATTTCAGAAACGCCATACAAAAAAAACCCCAGCAAAATGGCCAATTTATGAGTATTTGTAAAACAACGACATAATTACTCAATAGAGATACTTTGGTGACCAACCATTATGCAAATGTTCCAATCCAATTGTTCTGGGGCCAGCTTCCAATGAATAATACAAACAGTATATTGTTGTCAGAGAGGCTAAAACCAATACTCAGTCTCATTTTAAGCATCATATGCAGTGTTGTGTTTAACGCTAGCATTCTTCTATCAAAGAAATCAATAAGCACAATTGTCATAATGCTATCTAAATTAATGTCAGTCATGCAATAAGATAGTGACTTCAAGGGTTATCCGAACTGCATTACTTTCATCACGTTGAATTCAGGATTGGCTTTAATGTAAAAATAAAACAGATCCCCATTTAGAATACACTCCACATCCTTTGAAAATGCATTTTTGCACAAAACAAGGCAACTTTAAAGGGAATGTCCTCAGTACAAAAATACAATTACATTGGTCTATTGTTCACATGCCTATGATGACCTACTGTAGGTTTACATTCAACAAAGCCTGTGACTTTAACACAAGAGTCTGCTGTCTGCATCCCATCCCCTACAACTAGCAGTGTTTTGTTTTAAACTAGGATTAATCTTGAAAACCTAAAATTGTCAATTGTGGGCAGCTGAACAAGTTTTTCCCACTACATTCACAAGCTAGCCCCTAACTATTCTACTAACGACACTCTGCTAACCTTAACCAAGTAGTTATTGTGTTGCTTGCGATAGATGGCAGGATAGAGGAGCATCAGACAGCGTTAATGTGTCTTTTCCAAAAGCAATGGCAAACAGCATTTAATTGAATTGTTTTTGTGTGTTTTTTACAGTCAAGATTTGCTCACATCACAGATCAAGGCAGGAGAAAGAACACTTCAAAAAGTGGTTTGAATTGTGTATATGGATGGCACTGCAAACTAACAATGTGTCTTTCAAATGTTATGGAGGAGTTCTTATATATCTTGGCCTTGGATTCTTTCATTCAATTATAACGTTCAGTGAACCTTTGGCTTTGTTTATATTTCACACTATATAATGAGTTTCATAGCTGAAATTGGTGTGCCGACTTATAGTGTAAATCCATTGATTATAAGCAAGTAAATATGTCTTCTTTTGTGGCTTGAAGGCATCTTTAATGAGGACCATGGTTAGAGTAGAATGCACACAGGGAGTGGTAGGGCATGCGTCTTCTCTCTTTCTAAATATCCTCTGGCACTAACTCAGCTCGCTTGAAATGATCATTGGACTATGACCATGTTTATAGAGTGGCTATAAGAGAAGGCATTTCATTATCTATTAGACTATCCATTATTTATGATTAATAAATAAATAAAAGGCCACTGATTTATGTTTACTGAGAGTCAATTCCTGGCTACTCTATAACTGTGAGATGAACAGCACTCATCCCAGTGATGTTTCATCCTGGTATTCTCATTGGGTGTTGTGGTAAGAATGTGTCACTGTGTTTGCTCTGAGTTAATTCTCCTATCACTCTGATGTTTTATTCTCTGCTGCAGCAGCAGCAGGGAGATAATGTCGACTTTAGTACTCCAAGCAGCACGCTAAGTTTAAAAATATGCTTTTTTTCCTTTAGTTCTAAAAGGTGACAGGCTGGGACGATGTCCTTTACAATACTCATACTCGGAGGGAAGGCAAAGGGAAAATGTGTCAGTGCAGTTTAACTGTTGAGATGGGGGTTGTGAAAGCAAAGACAAAGCTGTGATGTTCTCCCCCCAGTGCTTCACTTCTGACATGGATGAGACATAGCGCAAGTGTACGATTGTCACTAGGCAACGGAAGTCGTTCCCACACTAATGTTTTGCCTAAGACGAATGCTCAAACATACGGAAATGTGTTAAACTGCATAAACGGGGGCAATGCAGCAAGAACAGGACTGACTATGAGCAGATTAAATTTTAAGGGCAAAGAGGATGATGTTTTTTTAAATCATCTATCACATTTTGACAGTGACTTGACTCAATCGTAAAGAATTACACTGCCTCCATGGGAATGAATGTTTCTAAGCACAGAGAAACACAAGTACACAAAATATTTGTTGTGTCTGTTCCCCCGCCTACTGAAATTACTGGTAAAACAGATGGCACAAGCCTGAGGAAGTGTACATAAGTTCTGTTCCAAATGTTGAGAGGAAGAGGGAGAGAAACAGTAAATTAAAAGTCTCATTTCAAAGTCTCCTGCTTCAAAAAGAAAAGAAAGTTGATTAGGATGCATGCAAACACGATACATGTGTGGCAGGTTAAATACGTTGATAGCAAAGGACAATGTAGTGCATTTGATCCTCAATCAGCCACCAGACGCAAGGCTGAAGAGCCAAACACAATATCCAATTAACTTTGGCTGCACAAACACTCAGTCACTTTAAATGTTGTAGAGATAGTGTGATGACAGCCTGTGAGCTTTCTAATACCATAGACAGGTCATCTGAACAGAAGACAGCGTTGTGAAAGCACAATCATGCAGCTTTAATGTTCTCATAGACGTTCTAAGAGTCTAGCACTTTAAGTGAATAATTCTCACAACATGTAGAAGAGATGCTTGACAGGAAACATGCTGCATTTGTAATACTGGCATGTTTTAGGTTTAGCGTTTTCTGTTGAGTCAACAGAAGGGTTACGTGTCAGCAGAGGGAGAGATGGAGAGGAGGGAAAATAAACTTTACATAATGCAAAAGGCCTTGTCCTTCTGCTCAATAATAAGGTGCCACGCTACACTACCCCCTAAACCTCCATTCTACTGGCGCGAATTATCATGGGAACCCAACACATTTGTGATACATTTATTTCAATATGGGACTTGCCAGATAAAATACCCTGCAGGATGTTGATAGGAAGCCTGAAATACACGGACTATAGTTACTTCAGCTTCATCACAAACATACAGATCAAATATTCTCTGCTCTCCTAAAGCTGAGTTTCTAAAGATGTAAAATCTAAAAATGTATTTCACAATCAGAATTAAATTTTGCGGTTGAATATGGTTAGAGGAATGTCAAAAGGCTCTCACTGTACCTACACGCAGAGCCAAACAAAAATAAAGCTGTGATATACAGTACCAACCCCAATCATCAGACAAGAAAACAGATATTGGACAATTCTGCCATACAAAGCCAAAATACCTTAACTCACCAGAGTATAGAACTGAGAAAAATGACTTTAAACTTATTTTGTAAGTTGTAGGCAGGGTATTGAAAACTTATGTATCTACATAACAATCTTAAACTCAAACTTGACCTTTGACCCTTATTTGAAAGTTACTGTACTCTGCCTTTGTATTATCTACACGATAAAAAGGGGTCATGCAAAGGCAAAAGGCATTAACTTCCTTTTTATCACTCACTTGGTTTCTGATCATTAAATCAAATCCAGTCATGTTAATGATGACATCTACATAAAATCTAGTCATCATTGCACAATTATGCTTAGCATAATATAAACGTAATTATAAAATAATGTAAATGAGAAGTAATTCATTTATATATGAAGGTCACAATCACCTACTGTATTTTATTACCCTATTCAATATTGTTTTATAGAAACAATAAAACAATACTATTTCTAATTGTATTTTATGGTACAACTGGTATTTCTAATATTGTGGTCAGCAAGTGCATATATCATAACATTTGTATCAATGTCAATCCAAACAAATTGTGTCTAGGCCTATGTACTAGAGATGAGCCGGATACTCGGCTGAAACGAGTATCCGGTATGGATAAAGCACTTTTGCCAAATACAAGTATTATACGAGTAATACGAGTCAATATCTGTACTCGGATTGGGTAGCGGACCATGCACCCCGCCCGTACACACACGCTCTGCTCACTCACACATAACACAGAGAAGTGAACAGCTCTCTCTCTCTCTCTCTCTCTCTCCCTCAGTCACTGAGGTCCGCGGGTCTTTCCCGTTAACGTTTAGGGTTTTTTCAGCTTCAGGTTTGTGTTTTACTTCGGTTTGTGGTACTTACTTAACCAGCAGATTTCTGGTAACGTGGGGTTTTAGACAGCGCGTGGTAGAAAGCGATTCGCGCTGCGTCTCTGCCGTCGGAGTTTTTTTTTTTTTTTTTTTAAACCTCTGCACCCAACCCCCCTCCCACCCCCCCACCCCGTCCATCCGTCCGTCCGTCCGTTCCGAGTAGACAGATACGGATACAGATAATTCAAGTGGTAAAAAGATACAGACACAGATACAGATAATGCTGTACTCGCTCATCCCTACTTTGTACCACATTGTGCTAATTTACATAATTTATAGCTAGTCCTAGGTCAGGGGTCATCATTTACATTTTGCAGAGGGCCAGAATACAACCAGCATCATCAACAAGAATGAAGACATACATGCACATAAAGATAGCATCATTCACGTGCCTATTTAGTAGCCATATTGATTTGTTTTGGTCTTATACATCCATAAATGCTCCAGCGGAGAGGATGGTTAGTTCAGCCAGCAGTGCCATTTACAAGAATTTGTCCACATTTCAAGATAAGTGGCAAACTAAGAGAAACAGGAAGACAAATACAAACCGACAGCTTTTTTTCTAGCTTGTAGCATTGCGGTGGACGAGAGTAGAATCTTAGACAGATCAGATTGAAATATGTGTATGCCTGTAGACAGGTGAGTGGTATTGATACTTTTAGGTTTCATTGTAGCCTACCTACAGTAATGAGTGTAGCGGTATCTTTCCCAGTCAGGTGTGTGTGTTTGTGGGGATTTTGTCTGGTTTACTTGGGTGTTGTATCCAGTGTGACTTTGTTTGATCCTTAATAGGCCTACCAAAACTTAACATAAAGATGACTAAAGATGCATTTACGGGGTAGATAGCCTATAATCTGGCTCAAATGAATACAGACTGCCATCCAATTTTAACGACCTCATCCAAATTTTCAAAATCATTTAGATATTGAGCCATTACATTGGAAATCTTTTAGATAACAATAGTATATGATATACTATGATATACTGTAGCCATCCTAACAACAACACACTACCTGAACGCCTTTTTATAGTCTCCCGTTTCACTCTCCCCAATGCTGTCTTCGGGCAAAAAGTCGCAATGTGAGATCAATAACAGTCATAAATATACTGAGTCTGTAACACCGTAACTTCAGCGTGGCAAAGAGTAACTTCGTTTTGATGCGCAGCAAAACAAAGGCAGAGTACCTTAACTCAATTTTGAGCATTCTGAAGCGCCATGAAACAAAGACAAAGAACCATAACTGATGATGACGGTATTCTGCCTTGGCTTTGCTACGGCTTTGGATGTTACGTCAAGGACAAAACACAATTTTCTCCCCAAAACAATACATTTAACTCAAGATTGTCCACATAATTTCTAAAATGACAAAAGTTGTAATCATTTAAAGTGCTAGAATTTATTTAGAGTGCTAGAACCTGTTTCATTGGTCTTGTTTATTTGTGACATTGTGTTGAATGTCATCTTCTGTGAAGAAGACTGGAGTTATTAGAGAAACTAGATGGCAGGTTATTGTCCAATTATTTTTTAAATTGTTATGTCCAATTGACTTGGATGATTGAATATTATCGTAACATTATCATTTATGTTAGTAAATTTTTTTAAATTTGACAATGTAGTGTGGTAAATTGCAAAGAAAAGGTCAGATCTAGTCTTAAAATGGCAAAGCAACCTGTGCTTTAAAAGAAAAATGTAAAAATCGAGAATTTAATCGTGACCTTAGAATCGAATATGTAATCAAATCGAGGATTTGGAGAATCGTGACAGCCCCAGTAATGATAAATGTTTTTTTTTTTTTTTTTTCATACAGAGCATGTTAATTTATTTCTTCTCATATTGGCAAAATGACCCTAACATAAACTGAATTTAACTACTCATAGAATGTTTACAATGGATTTTAATGAGGTTACAAGAAAAGATAGATTATCTATTTAAAGGGATACTTTGTCAATTTTAAACCAACTCTGTGTGTTCTTATGTGTGTAGTGGTTGGCTTCCCTCCATGGCTGCTGCTCTTCACCAACATTTTACCCCAAAAGCAATGGGCCATTCTTATTTATTTATTTTTTTAAGATTTTTTGGCATTTTAGGCCTTCATTTGTTACAGGACAGCTTAGACATCAAAGGGGAGAAAGAGGGGAATGACATGCCATAATGGGCCGCAGGTCCACACCCCGAGCGCTGTGTCAAGGACTGAGCTCTACCATAATGAGCTACCCAGGCGCCCACAATGGGCCATACTTAAAAGCTAGATGTAACGTTAGCGGAAAAAACTGCAACAGTATTTGCTTTAAAACTTATTCAAGCTACTGTGTGGGTTTGTTAGAAATCTGATGAGTAATATTAAGACAAAGGCATAACACTGTCAATCAAGCGCGATAAAATATAATTTCACTTTGATGCACAGCAAAACAAAAGCAGAGATCCTTAACTCAATTTGAGCATGCAGCAAAACAAAGACAAAGAAGACACAGGATTCTGCCTTGGCTTCTCTGGGGGATGTGGAAATTACGCAAAAGACAACCCACTATTTTCTCCAACAAATAACCAAATTGATATTTGTTCACACAGTAAATCTAACAAAATAACTAAAGGTTGTTTGCCTTTGCACGGCAGTATAGAACAAGTGTCGAGACAAAATGATTTAGGTACAAGTATTCTAATATAAATATTATAATGACATGACACCCATGTATAGATACTTCCTCAAGATATCACCTAGCCTCACTAAAATACATTACGTGGCATAACCATGAGATTGACACTCTGCACCCCAGTGTTGGGTCATCAAGCTGCTTGTTTTCAAGCTCCTTGTAGGATACTGATCAGCTCAGAATAGAGACGATGAGGACTTTAGAGGAAGCCATGGGGAGAGATACCATCCCCTGTTGGCAAACAGGAATAAGTGCAAGAACCCCAGAGAGAGCTGTCTTTGAACAGTTCTCCTCCCTGGTGTCTCGAGGACACTGAGATCATCATCGGTGTTGATTGGGTCGAGCCAAGCTAGAGCCATGAAACAGTTTCTGTGACCATGTTTCTGAAGTCAGCCACTGACCCCTTTTATTGTATTTTCCTCTGGGAGAGACAATTCAATCAAAGGATTCACTGCTCTCCACATCCACCAGATTCACAAAGCTCCTTGTGGCAGCACTACTGAGGCAAGCCAAAAGTCCATGAGATCCTTTCCTGAAGGATTTGTGAAGGATTCAAGTTCTTAGACAGTGTTTGCGTGTAGCATCAATACAGGGAGAGAACTGCATGTGGACAGCCATTAGCGCCACATTTTTTTTTTCATAACATTATACTGGAAACTACATTTACAATAAGTGAATTATGGTTGTTCCACTTTATTTTACATGCACAGCAAACTGCAGATCTGTATGTTCCCAGACTCCCTTGACATTTAGACGTCCTTGTAAGCATGATGCACACACTAAAAATGCGATTATCATACTCTAGGTAAACTCTCTTTCCACTTACAGTAAATGGTAACTGGACAAGATGCTTTCTGGCCCAAAACAGAGCAATGATATGACTCTGTATTGCACAGAAAGCATTAGCGAGAATTGGAGAATAGCCATTTAGCTGGGTTTTCTTTAGACATTCCTGAAGGCACACTGTTTTCCCAGCTCCCTGAATAACTGTCGTCAGCTGTCCAGTCCTGTGAGGCCTGCGGCTGAGCGGATGGACCGCTGCATCCTACTAGTCTCTAGGTAATGCAATCCAAGGCCACCTTCCCCTCCCCTCCTCCCCACAGCAGTGAAGATGCAGTGATTACATCTCCCTCACTGAACCAGCACCGGGAAGAGAGAGGCCATCAGTGGCACCAACATTTTGATATTTTCAGCAGGAGTTTCATGTATTACCTTGCCTTTTGCCTTAAGATAATAAATTCATCCATATAATGCCCACACGTTTCACAGTGAAATCAAAGTACTGATGGCTTTGGACCGTGCATTTATTGTGCTTTTATTTTAATCTTCTATGACTTCACTCAGTCCATATCATCCTATATTAAAGGATCTTATTTCACAGGTTATCCCAGCCCTTGCTTTTAATCAAGAGGGCAGAATACATTCCAATCCTGTCTTCTGTTTGCAGGGCAAGGCAAATCTAATTGCCCTTTCTATCAATACATAATCCATGATAATGAGCTGTGCCAAATTCTTTAGATGAATATGCAAGGTCTTCTTTCCGCAGGCATTGTAAATAAAATGGAGCCAACATTAATTGAAGTGATAATTAATTGCCTTCTGGAGATTATATGACTTGGCCCACAGCAACCGCGTAGCTTATATTATATCTCTTATATTTAAAACGGTTTCACAAAGGGGGAGTGACAGATCATAGGTGACAGAGAAACCAATCAGAGACAATTTCAGAAATCTGCTGGGAACTGCCAATGGAGCACCCCCTTTACATATAGTAAAACTGAATATGAAATAAACTTACTTTAAACTTAAATGTTTATAATATGCAGCAAACTCATGTCAGAGCTCTCCCTTGTTTTTTAGGTTGAAATATGATCTTGCATTTTAAAGAGGTACTGCAAAGCAACGATTTAGTTAATTAAAAAAGAATGGTCAAAATGAATGCAGCAGAGGCTGAGATATGCTGACTTTTCGTCATCAGACAGTCCCTGCCTCCTGCAGTTAATTGCCTAGTTATTTTAAAGCCCAAACCTCCAGTTTGTAACACAGACTCAAGGCCAAGTTAAGAATGCCCTGATGACATCGTTGAACTCAAAAGGCCTCTCCAGAAAAGCAGAAGACATTACGCTGTCTTCACAAGCTAAGTCAAACTCCTCACTGACGTCCACGTCTAAAATCAGTGGAGTGCTTCTTTGAACACTCCTAGACAGCCTTTCATGGGAAAACATGTATGGCACACAGGAAGGGACTGAAATACTAGGTATTCAATAAGAGAAGCAAAATATATTAAAGGTGGATTGATATATGTAGTGATTATCCTACAGCACCTCATGGGAAAGGATGCAATAGACCTAGGCATAATATCTACTTTTGAAGTCTTCGAAAAAAAGATTATCCTATCCCTCGATCTCTTTGTCATACCTCCTGTACTGACTCATATTGAGGGCCACAGTCTTGTGTTGCCCTATCTCAACATGCACTCCCTTAATAAGTCCCAACTCTATTACATTCATACATTAGAGAGCATGCAAACAGCTGTGAACATGTTAACAGATGGTGTCTGTCATTATGTAGCATTGACATAAGCAGTTAGTACCACCACAACTAGCCTATAATTAATATATGACCTTTTGCACAGGTTATTAATAATTATTGTGCACTGTGGTCAATTTATGCACAGATGTCACTGCCAAAACTATAAAGCCCTAATTATACCCAATAACTTACACTGGCGAGGAAGCTGGAATGAATGTTAATAGTTCGGTTTTGTTGTCTTTTTTGGGCTGTGATAGACTGCGCGACAGTGACAGTCTCATCATAATTTAGAAAGCCTAATCCAGTCCATAATTACATGGAATGAGTGCTATGTTTATCCATTAAAAGGAAATCTATGTCTCCGAAGTGTGTAAATAACAATACCCAAGAGCATGCATGACAAATCCTGTTCTGATATGAAGGAAGAACAAAGGTTTAAACAAGTGCAGTCAGATCTTCGAAGCAGATTCTTTTACAGTACAATACATCACTACCACTTGTTCACCGAATAATACAGCACTCCCAATAAAACCCCATTTTTAACCACACTGGCTGTCTTCAGCTTTATTCTGAAATGATGAGCTGCTTTTTGTGCTGTCCAGCGCTTGTAGGTAAGTAATAGTCAAATAGAATGTTGTTGGATAAAAAAGGGATCTCTATAAAGTGCAGTACAAAACATCATAACAAAATGCATTTGGTATCAAACCTGAGATTGGCCTGCCACAGTTTTATAACATCAATTCTAATAGCTAGATCACGTTTGAGTTAAGGTTAGGTAATTATGACAGGCATCAGTGTGGTGTTATGTCATAAACATGGCGTCCATCACAGTTTGACATTACACTCTAAATTTGATGAGTTCAATGTACTGGACAGGAGACACAGTCCATTTTGCTGCAACATGTATCATGTGCCACTGGTGGCAATAAGATGATAATCACCTCAATCATCAAGCACAAATTCATTGTTTAAACATGAAGAAAACAGCCATGCACTGTGTGACTGGCAAATGGTTCCATTAGCACAATGTTTGGGTAAAAACACAATCACAGTTACTAGCTGATCACCTTGTAAAACATCAGATTTGGTACCACCTCATTTGGACTATCTTTGGGTATAGAGTGCCTCTGAGCGCAGGGCCACTAACTAGACCAAATAATAAATTATATACTAGAGACAGTGTTACACACTAGACAAAAGCAATATAACAAAAATTGTACATATCCATTAGTTAGATTGTTTTGTATTACAAATCAATAGACGCCGGAAATGAAAATACTTGTAAATTCTCAATTTAAATGGCAATAGTAACACTATTTCAGGAGACATACTCATTAAAGAAGTAATTGTTTCTACTGATTTTCTCCACCTGCTTAGCCATGTGCAGGTTATAAGAGAGATTGGAGCAAGTACAAGTATACACTGGGTGAGAGGTGAGGCCAGACAAAATGTACTGTATGTCAGTTACAGTGTACTACCATGTTGAACATTTTTGAAATAGGATAAATACATTAAAAATGCATTCCTGTAGCACAATCCTGCTGTCCACCTGGATGCCAAGTATGTTTCAAACACTAAAATACTTAAAAAGTATACTTAAATGCACTTTGTTTGTAGCTTTCTTCCAAGGTAGTTACAAAGACGATGTGAGCGAGCTTTATGTCTTCGAAATTACCACAGATTTGGTCTCTGTGAAAAAAGACACTGCAGACTTCTAACACATTTCAAGCCAATAGGCAGGAAAAGGGAGTGTTTGATACTAAAAAGGAGACCTTTTCTGTTGTTAATGCATGTTAACACAAGTCTTCATATACTATAAAAGTGACACTCGCTGACAAATGAGGCGCTGCGGCAGAATTCCATATGACAGTTTTGCATTAGTGAGTAATGGATGGAATGAATGACTTACAAGTTTCGTCTGAGTCGTCGGGGCAGTCGGGCTCGCCATCACAGACCCAGGCCTCGGGAATACAGGTCTCCTGGTCGTGGCAATGAAACTCCCCTACGTCGCACAAGATGGCTTCTGGATGGCATGAAGAAAGGGTGGAGAAAGAGACAGAAAAGATGCAGCAATGAGGGGATGATTGTGAACAGGTGGCTCGCATGTTTCACACAAAGAAACATGAACACTTTAGTGTGAGTGGAGAGGAAGAGGCTTTACTTGGACTTTTGTTAGAACCACATGCAGTAAATGGAACTAGTGAAGAGGCATTGATGTACGGAAAATGACTATTATAAATATTTCCATCAATAGAAGCATGACGCTGAATGAAACAGAAATAAAGCTAATGCTTTTCGAGATGCTGCAGGTCTATTGTATGAATATTTTTGAAGGCTGACCAGCGATAGAGTACTGTATGTCCTTTTGTCAGGGGCACAAGATTAGGGTATATGCCACCAAAACAGACAGACACAGATTCTGCCAGGTTATTGTGATTTTGACAGCTACTGTCCTCTAATGAAGACCTTTACGCATTGGCAAACTATCACAATGCAGTTTTTAAAGTTTGTTCTTTTGATATTTTGCCTCCTTGGTGTTGTGCTTTCATTTGACGGTGAGACTGGGGGAGTTCAGTGAAAGCCCAGTCAACTAAAAAGTCATCATAGCCTTTCAATATAGCAAGCATCCGTCAAATTGTTGACATGTTTGCTGCCGGTAGCTGTCAAGTGACTCAGCTCAATCACGCTGCACAATGGCACCAGCTTTTGCTAAAGATTTGACACCACAACGTGACCTGCCGATACTTCTCCTCAGCTCCGAGCAAAAACAGTAATTTGTTTCTAAGCTTAACCCAGAGACAATCAGACAGGCTCAAACTCCCCCCGTCCTACCACTCGCTCTCTAGCTCCATTATCCCAGTGTGTTTCTAACCCATTAGTGGTGGGAGTGGAGCAAGTAGAAGATCAGGTCTGCAGCATTTGAACAGTGAGCGTGATAATTCAACGCACCGTTGCTCCCTGCCCTGGCACCCTCCAGCAAATTTACTACCTAGGGACAAATCTGAAAAGGTCAAACATCTCATCCATTCTGCCTCTCTTATTCTCACTGATGCAATATATCAGAAATCTTACCATTTAAATCAAGTTCTCTTTTGAAATATTCAAAGCCTTCTCTTTTTTTTCCGGTTTTAAAGGGGGTCATTCTTAACATTGCACACCAAGCTATCAACCCCTTTTAAAGAAAAAAAAAAGTAATGTAATGTTTTAGCGGTGAAAGTAGTATCTAAAAGTAGCCTAATGCATGAGGAATAGCCACATGATCATTATTTTGCTTGTAAACATTGGAACAGCACCAACTTTGTGCCAAATATTTTTCAAAACACTATTAACTTAATAACAGATTATTTTTATGTTAAGCCAAAATACTTGGCAGCAGTCAAATATGCTTCTTTTAACCATCATCAAGCAGCACAATATTGTGAGCTTCAGCGAAAAACACACCGTCAAACTCGATGGATACTGATTGCCCCTGCATTAAATATTATAATACCCAAGAACCAGCCTTAATAATATGGATGGACAGTGCATGATTTGACAGTTTAGTGGTAAAATACAATCGACTATGCGATATTGTGACATTAATTACTACCCAAAACTAATAATTTAATTTTTCTCAAACAAGTAACAGTCTAAATACTGGCACTTTTAAACACATACTATACTGCCTGCTGTGCATAAATGAACTACATGAATATGAGCTGAATATGTCCACTACATAATTTACATTTCTTCTCAAAAAATAGCAGGGCATCAATAAATACATGCTGGGCTTGAGGTTGGCAGACACATGTTTACCTTGTTGAAGTCTCAATAGGGATACCTCCTTCGCCTTTAAAGCTACATTGATTGCCATTGGAAAGCAGAGGACTGGTGGCAGAAAGGAACATTTCCTTAACTAGCAATGGAAGCCATGAAAGAAACTGCCCCTGGACCTTGGAGCAGCCCAGTTCCCTATTGATGTTCTACCTCCTTTCATGTTACTTTACCTTGAAAGTTAAAGGGCCAAATATGAGTCAACCAAATGACCTCTTATGTCAAGTTATCTTTCCCTTGGGCTTCTCAAAACAGCCTCTCCTCTTGACAAAGGCTGCACCGTTGCTGCATCTTTAGGGGGACAACAATGGGACAAACACACAATGGCAGGGAGAGTAACCGCTTCCTTTTTCTTTTTGCTGCTGGTATTGGCATGAGAAAGATACATAAAGTTGCAATATTACACAGCATTATGTATTTTGAAGATAATTATATACAAACATCAAATGAGGGACAATGGCAGGGATAGCAGATAAAAAAAAAGAAGCAGACTGGTCCCATTACCATAACAGTGGGAAAAACACAGTGGCTCTCAGCCAGGCACATTATCATGAGCTTCATTACTGACACCAAACAGTCACCACCGGCACATTCAAGCCATTGAGCCTTTGAAATTTGCCTGATTTTCAGAGGAACAAAGAGTTATTTGGAATCAGGCAAACAGAGAAGATGGTTTGCAAACCTGCTGGAGGAAGCCCAGCCAGCACTCCTTGCATCATGTAGTTTGTTGTGCTTGAAATGAGGCATGAATTCTGGAGTGCTGACCCAATTACTAAACACATCCTGTATACTGCAACATGAGCACTTAGACAGTAAAACAAATCTCTTCATCCTGCATTTTGCAATGTATCATCTACTCACCTATTTGCTCAGTCTTATTAAACTCTGGATTACATTAGAGTTTAGGTCTTCATTTAGCTTTCTAAATTCTATTTCTAAATAATATTATATTGCAATGAGGTAAGCTACAAACCACTAAGGCATTACAATCCCCCGAATTGCATCAGACACACAGTTCACAATATGGTACAGTGGATAAGTTGAAAGCCACAGGCCTATTCAGAAAAAAAAACCTGTGTTATAAAAACAGCAGTGTAGTACACAGCTCAAAGTGGGGAATTAAATGTTAGATGTGCTGTACTGCTGAAAATAAGCAAATCTGAGAATATTCCTCACTTTATCATACAGTTGCAGGTTGAGAAGGAGCTACGAAGCTTTTTGAAACTTGTTCAACTTACTCGGCTCTAAAAGCTGTGTGTGGACTTCTCAGGGCACTCATAGTCAATTATACCTATGTTGCATTCAGGGCCTCAAGGTCATCCAACAACCAGTGTGGGAGGAAAAGAGAAAATAATGGTTTAATCCATCTAAAAACCAAACACGAAAATGTGAAAGCAACGGACGACTCTCAAACAAAGCAACAGGGGTGCCTGAACTCCAGGATGACACATTCTCTTAACTGCATTTGTGTAAATAAAACTCTTATTTTACGATAGGAATTTAGCTTTTAGCGACCTGTCATGAGTTAGTTGATGATGCTTTAAATTTTCTGGACCATATTGTCTGCCAAGGCCATTCCTTTACAATTTGAAAATTGTCCTTTTTTTGTCCATGATAGGAAGCTAGCAAACCATTGACAATTGAGAGCTGTTGATATTATGTCTTGTCCATCTCAAGTAGACTAACCGGTACATTCCAATCAAAGATACAAAAATGACAGGATGAGTATCGATTGAACAATCAAATTAACAGTTATATTATAGATAGATTTATTAAGTTAAGATAGGAGGTCGGAGATAGGATAGGACATAGCCATGAGCTCAGAAATTGCTTCTGTAATAGGAAGATTTTTTACATCTTTGAAACATAAGTTAAGATAGGACAAACAGTAAGAATATGTTTCTGTAATGAGGCCCCTGGTGTTTGTTATCGACATTTTGGAAAATACATTTACTCACTTTTTTGGCGAGAATTAGAAGAGAAGATTAAAACTACACTCTCACATACATAATCCATAAATCATCAGTTCCTTGACGTAAGTATCTCAAATTCAAATTTGTTATTTCGGATAGGGCAGAGCTAGCTGTTTCACCCCTGTCTCCAGTCTTTGTGCTAAGCGAAGCCAACTGGCTGAAACATCATAACCATGAAAGTGATGTTCATTTCCTTATCTAACTCTCAACCATACAGTGAATAAGAGTATTTTCCAAAATGTTGAATTATTCCTAGACAGGTGTATACGATTTCTACAGCCTAAGTAGACCACAGTGCAATGCAATATAATGCATCTTATTTTGAGTAAGCAGTTATTGATTCATCATTTTTAGTAAAGCTATCAATGCTGTTATGCCCTCCACCAAAAGTCACATGCAACAAGTTTACCCTCATTCTCTTAGGTGAGGCGTGAGCAACCTTTACTATCACAAGAGCCATTTTTTTTAAAACATTGAGCCGCAAAACATATTTGAGCCAAGTCTATTAGGTCTAAATTATCCTATCAACATTACTAATAGTTCTAAATGAGCATTCTTTAATATGATGATGTTTGTTGGCATTTTTATGGCCCTGTCTTTGACAGTCTTTCCAAAATGGGCAACATTTAGAGGATTAGGCGCTGAGCTATAGAGGTACATAGGCTATGACGCACATTTTAGTTGAATGAATTGTTATATAAATGGATTTATTAAGAATCACTTTAGGCCTACAACAATGATAAATTAAAATGTTAATGTTTAACTGTTATTAATTTGCATATGAAGGTTTTTCACAGGTTGCAGACTGGTCTTAGGTCTTCTTTAAAAGGTATTTGGGGAAATGTGAGAAATGACTATTTGAAGTAGATGTAGACAGGATGGGTGAAGAGAAAGTGGGTGCTAACTCTGCGAAAGAACTGATGGCAGACTGATGATATATGAAAGTCTTGAGTATATGAGGGCGGAATATTCTGCTTAAAGATACATGGAGTGTGTAACATAAATCAATTATACAGGTCAGAATACATCACATAAAACTGTTTCACAAGTTATTGAGGCCAAGTACTGGGGCACAAAAATCCAAAGGAACTTAGAGAGTTTGACACACACACACACACACAAAAAAGTGAGTTTAAACCCTCTCTCACTGTCAGAGCAGACTTGGTGTCCTGGCCAGCATCAGGTCATATGCATTATGGATGAGCTTAGGACTATGAGCCAAACTAAGCAGGTTATTAGGTATAACAACAGTATAAAGTGGTCTATCCCTTAATCTTCATATCTTTAATCTGCCATAAAATGCAATGTAGTGCCATGCATCCCAATGACTCCTCACACCTGCATAATGAATCGTTATTACAACCGTATCTCTGGAAGTGACATGTGCCATGTGGTATTTAGACTTAAATGCCATCAACGTCAAGTCTGATCAGAATATGGAGACTAGAGAGGGAACCGTGACTCTGCTGGCTGATGAACGATTTGATAATGTCACAGCACTCCTGGACGCATGCCCACAAGTTATATGTGCACCTCAGTTGTGCTGCACACAAATGTCTCTTCTCACAAGATCCCAGAAAATCTTTAAAAAAATAAAAAGATTCCTAGAAATCACTAAGCCAACTTGAGATCTGTGTCAGAAAAAAGAAGAGAGAAAAAATAATGATGCACAAAGAGAGGGAAGTAATTGTGTTGGAAATACGAGGTATAACTGGCTCTGGGAAACACCAGTTTGTACCCAGGGCCATTCCCCCATGGCAACGCTCAACAGCTCTGTATTCTAGCCATGCAATGGGTTAGAAATCAATGCTGTAAGACTTTGGGGTCTTTATTAGATGCTGCCTGACCTACACCATAGTTAGGTCACTTTTGTTTTCTCTACAACAGCAGGGGCATGCCAACAATTTATTCCAAGGAAGCACCATATGAAAAGTTTCAGAACACAATGAAAGAATGGCCTCCTGCTCCTAGGCATGAATCCCTGCACCAGTACAATAAAAACAATGATTCATAAGTCTGATCTTAAGTTGCATGCTGTTTACTGTCATTTAACTCCACAAGCAAGGAAATTTAAAAGTCCTCTTGTGTGCTCTTGGGCCAAGCTCGCCCACACCTGATCTGATTAGGCTGTCGGGTTAATGCTTCACTCTTAATTGGATCAGATGTGAAAGAACAAGTCTGCAGGACAAGTGGGTCTTGAGGACTGGACTAGGAGCTAGTGCTATTGAGCTGTATAAGAAATAATTACCAGGTTGATTATCATGTTGGTGGCTTGAAAAGAAGTGAGAAGTGATCTTATGAGATGCAATAAATCATTCACCCTGGACCTTATTTTGAATGCATTTGCATTCATATTGGTCCAAAATTGGAATTCACAATAAACACATATACAGGTCAATTGTGTGACCAAAGAACATATTGTCAACACAGAAACATTCACACGTTTAAATCCTTCTTTCACATTGCTGAAAACACCTTGTTTACCCTGCTGGCTCCTATTCACCCTGTTCTACTTAAGAAGGAACATGCAAGTACCTGACAGTGACAGCACGTTTTGGTCTACTTGTTGGTACAGAATGCCAACATCCAACCTCATATGATCTATACGTGTATAATAAACCATAAACAAACCACAGCAAATATAAATTTTTTGCAGTTTGCTATGTTACCTTTTTAGAATCTCTGACACCCAATATGAGATTGTTGGGTTATGTTTACTACTTGTGTTCACACGCTCCTGCAATTTATGATGCTTTTTGAGATATCAGAGCCTAAAAAAACAACAACTCACAATTATGCCTTGGCAGTATGTCCAATAAATGCACCAAGAGACCGCTTGAATAGTCAACTTGAGAGGTAACATACAATAATGTATGCATATCTCAAATACAATTATGTCCATGCCTTGTTTATGTGAACTCGAGACAGAAGCAGCAATGCTGTGTAACGACAGTATCAGTAATAAAGTCTGTCATGTTTATCATGTTTACCACATGTTTTAATCCTTAATTACCTTTCTACTAGGGGCAGTTCAAAGAAGCAGGTTCAGAGTTATCTTATTAACTTTGCTGAGTGATGAACTTCAGATCAGAGTCTGAAAAACCTGTTGCAGGATTTACCCAGCAAAGTTACAAGTTAAAGCGTGTTAGCAAAGTACCAAAAATAGGTCAAAGAAATGGTGGCCATACACACTCAATTTATAGTTCCAGGTTCTTTATTTAGCACGTCCACCTTGATTGACATCACATATGAATCATGTAGTCCACATGGAATCAAGTCAATTGCTATAGCTATATTGCTGTATAGATTTCACCTGGTTTTGCAGGTGTGGGGTAAGCAGTGAGCCTACTCAGGCTACTACTAAAAAAACAAAAAAACAGTTGACCTTTAAATCCAAAAGATTTCAACCCATATATACACACCTTTAATGGGGGTGCTTTCTAGTGGCCGTAGTAATTATGACAGGAGCAGAATAGGAAGTAAATAAGAGGTACGAGCCTGTAACTGCAAAACAAGATTTGGCATTAACGAGGTAACTTCAGGTTCATCTCAGGGTTTTGTGTATCACGACAGTGGATCACTTGTTACCGGATTAAATCGCAGCGGTAACTTAAGCTGAACACCAAACCTGCTGGGGAGCAGAGAGACAGAGGTGCGCTCATAAAAGTTAAAACATTTAGAGACCAAAAACCCCATTCCCATTCTCCGATGGGTATCTTTATGAAATATATAGATTTTAAGCAGAGGAAATTACTTATGGGCTATTTGTCAGCTTCTAAAGCTGTTTGAATTACATTTTTACATTTCTTTTTTTTTTTTATTTGTTCTCACGATCTCTTACCACTGTCAAGGTGGCAATTAAAATAGGCAAAATCAATGACAGTGTATGGAAAGCACAAGTGTAATTATGGTCAGATATTGTGCCTGTCAGATGAGGAAGTGATACTGATAAGCGTTGTAATTTACGCATTTACAAAGTCAGCTTTTTTGCCAAGTTTTCTACTTGTTGTAGGAAGCAATGACTGTGTTGTGTTTTGCCAGTAAAATCGTGTCTGTGTATTTATGTAGAATTATAGTTTGCTCTTCTTATGTAAAATATGCTGCTCTGATAAATGTTCATGCTGTACAAACACCGCCTTTTTTATGTGAACGTGCGCGTCCAGTGGCGTAGCAAAAAATTGTGGGCTCTGTAGAAAGACATTTTCTATGGGCCCCTCCCCGCATCCACAGCTATTCATTCTAGCATATTTTTGGGCCCTCCTCACATGAGGCCCCTTGGTACTCAGTTCCCTTTTTTTCCCCAGCCCGACGCCATCGTGCGCGTCGCTGGGCTGATTGAACTAGTTGTTAACCACTGTCGTGACGTAGTTTTGGTGCTTGAACTTCACCAAGTAGTTTTAGGGCCTAAATGTAATCAGACTTCGACCATTTCACAACATTAGCAATGAGTTTAAAAATGCGACCGTTTTCTGGTTTAGATATGAGGATGGAAAACGCTCTGTGCGACTATTTATGTTGTATTTTGAGTCGTATAAGAGGGTAGGAATAAACAACCTATATCGTCTTGTTGATCCAGAATTTCTCCAACTGTAGTCATTTTCTTGCAGTGTATACGTAATGCAGATATACTTCTAAAACCATTGAAAATGTGCCAGTTTTAAATTTAGAGAACTTTAAGTCTTTAAGACTGCTTTGTCATTTTTTGTGTGTTTTTTGACTCATCAAAGTTACCCAAGAATGCTGAAAAACCTGCTTAGGGCCAGTGTTACACAAGCCCACAACTGAATTTGGGCAAATAGAATGAACCCAATTTATGCATATAAAATGCATTATGATAGATTTATTGATCGATAAGACCATTGAAGTGAGCTGTACTGTATACTCCTGTAAGAAACCATTCAACACATTTTTAAGTTCTCTGAACTGTTCACTGGTTTGAATGTCGCCTTCATATTTGAATTTAATTTGCATGAGAATGTGTCATTATACTGCCAATAATAGAAAAGTACATCCCCCTGAGCCATGCTCCATCCAAGGTCACCTAATAACCGTGTTCCTTCAAAGACCTCTATCTTAACCAGCAGCAGTCTAAGGGATTTATGCCTCACTCCATGTCATGATTACCAATCAGGTGGAGTAATAGCTGCTTAAGCAGATGGGGTTTTGTCATCACTGAGGGGTGAAACACCAGTCAAGGTTTCCAGTGATTTTGTCCAATACGGGCTGATACTCTGTGGTGCATGTCAGTGCCTTGGGTGTAGCCTCCAGATTAAACTGCATTATTGGAGTGGAGTGAGAGCGGTTATGGTGAGGGATCGCATCCTCCCTGGCCCCCACTGTGACCACTGCACAGACTAAGTGAGCTGATCATAATCTAACAACTCCATATCCATACATGTCATCCTAGGTACCTGGAAAATTGATAAACACATTTCAATTTCACAACTAAGTTTAGATCAACTTTTCTCTTAACCTTCGAAATGTGTCAGAAAGCTGCACAGATCTTTGGTGTTAATAGGTCAAAATTAACCTGTGATTTAACTCATACAACTCAGCATGATTATCATACAATATTGTTTTTCACCTCATATTATGGGTGTGTGGTTGTAAATTGAGCAGAATGCTCAAGCAGAGGGGGGGCAAGGTGGAGGCTGGGAGTGGGGCCTTGACCAACCACTTTGCTCGTTTGAAAGCCATGATTTCTCTCTGTCATGGGTGGGCCAAATACTCTGGGTGGGCAAAGCAGAGAAAGGGGAGGGGACCTAAGATTCCAGATCGGCCCATCTGAGTTTTCATTTTCATCATTTGCATCATTTAAGCATTATGGCACTTAAGGGAACACATTTTAATGGTTTCTATAATATAATCAAAGCCTATGAAAATAATGAATTGGTGTTACATTAGAGGGAGATCTCCCAAATAAGTATACTCTTCCACAAAAGACAACTGGTAAAAAATGAATAAATAACACACACACAAATTAAAACTGCACAAAACAAAAAGGATTCCGTTAGATTTATGTTCTCCCGTTATCACCCACTGGAGATGATTTTAATCAAGTGTAAATACTATTCATGCTGCAGGCCTACTAGTTTACATCTTCATGAGGCTCTTCACAAGAAGTAATTAGGGAGCTAAAACATATGAGATAAATGGCTGAATGAGACTGACAAGGATTTTCATCGAGATGATTTGCCATCCAGTCCATTTTTCTATTTAGTCCACAGAAAAAGGAAACGTTGACTTTTTTTGAATGCAAACCAGTCTATGAATGTCAGATAAAGATATTCAGTGGAGATTAACGGTCAAAATGCAATATTTAATAAAAGGCCAAAATCAGCAAATGACACATTGGTTTAACCGTCTTTATGCTGAATAAACCACGTGGCATTGCTAATGTGACATTTCTGTCTCATTGCCTGCCACCGAACCATAGAAGCATGTGATTGAGATGGACTTGCCCTTTATTTAAGTTTTTCCACTTAACTCCACAAAGTTGCACAGCTGGGCCTCAGCTTACACAGATCTGATTAGCTTCGTTCCATTACAAACGGGGAAACCTGTCTCTTCCAATGTGTCTCACAACACAAACCAGCCTTATTAAGCATGATAGCAGCGTGACTGTGTAATATAAACTGTGATATGAACCATGAACTGGAGAAAATGGCGACCAGGACCATTGCATGTCCTTTTCATGTGGAATGAGCTAAATAGATATAGTGCAATTTTTATATATATATATATAGACTGACATCCCCGGTAACAAAACATTTTATGGTATTTTCGGCAACACTTTGCTTGAAGTTTTCTACATAAGAGTGACATGACACGGTCAAGATTACATGACAATTACATAACACTTTCATGACACCAGTCATGACACATGAAACCTAATCACAATACCGAATGACACTAATTAAAGCGTTATGTCATAAACTTTGTGACGTGTTTGCATAAGAGTGACATGACACTGTCATGAACGTGTCATAAAACATAAATAACTTCAAATAATGTGTAACCGTATTTTGTAACCCATCACTTGTGAAATATTAATAGACTATACTGTGGCATACTATACTTTAACTCTTTTATGGTATTCGGGTCAAATTGACCAAAGTAACATTTTTTCTACCTGAAAATCAATGGTCTTACCTCATTTTCTGTTATAAACATGTATAAACCAAAAAATAAATAAAATGGAGCACATGCTACTATACCCCCCATATTTACATCCTTCATATGGTCTTCGGGTCAGTTTGACCCGCCTACACAGAGACACACAGAAACATACCTCCAGACACAAACACACATGCATGCACACTCGGATTCGCACGCGCACACACACATGCGCAAGCACAAAGACATATGCGCACACACACACACAAAAAAACAATACGTTGCATTTTTATAATCTGAGCACTGAGAAGCTGTTTGCTCTCTCTTTCCCCAAACTCTTTCACAGAGACACACACACACACGCACACACACATGCACACACACACACACACACTGTTAAATTTTTATAATCTGAGCAGTGAGAAGCTTTTTGCTCACTTTTTCCCATACCCTGTCATGTGTTCACCATAACATTTGATACATCAAACTATTTTCTCGCACTATATGCATCGCACTTGCACAACAAGGGTGGGGGGACAAAGAGATAAATACCTCTGAATCACAGTACAGAATCTTCCAAAACATTGTCCCACTAATTTTTTTCCCAAGATAAAAATCACATAGTGGATTTTTTACATGAATTATAACCTTGTGACAAAAAAAAAAAAAAATCACACTTCCATTTTTAATTGTGTTCTAGTAGAGACTGATGGCATTCCCTAAACATATATGTTATCTCAATTGTTTGAAATTGAGATAAGTACAATATTTGGTAATAGATTAGGAAGTAAAACATAATTTCAAAATTGAACATCCTCATCTAGATAACACACACTGTCACTGAGAACACACTGAGTAAAAACAAAACAATATAGAAATTACAAACTTTTCATCTTTACAGTTTGAACAATTTGTGTGACTTCACACTACTCAATAGTTTCTGTAAAGAAAAGATGTATATTTTATAATATATAATTTTTTACATAATGTAAACAAGAAGGAATGAAAATCAGCAGTTTGCTTCAGTATAGTATTTTGTCTCTAGTAATTTATGGAATTACTGGGAAAGAAACTAAAGGTGCATAACCGTAACAAAGAATAGTGTGACTAATCCTGCCTCTCTCCAGCAGTTTCTTCATCACATTGGATGTCTGCGTCATCTCTAAATACTAAAGAATGTGGTGTTGCCATTGCTTTCACCTCCATTACTTTCTGAAAACCGTAAAACACAGTTTTACAATTGAAAAGATATGATGTTTTTCACTTCTTTTTTCATAGCTGTACAGTAACCTCAAACATCTTACCTGGACATTGGTGTCTTTGCTCTTTTACCTGTTTCTCTTAAATGGTACAGTGTGTTTTTTCATTCGTATTTGTTGTCTGTAAACAAAAAAAGGCTTTCTAAGCTTTCTCTATTTAAATACCATATACAGTATGTTCACCTACTACTGCTTTGGCTTTCAGCAAAAATTGCAATCAGCAGTGTTTGATAAGCACCAGACTGAAATCTATTCTGTTTTGAATGTGTGCCAGTGTTTGACAGCAGTGTGTTAGCATTTGAACAAAGTGCTATAAATCCACAGTGTTATGCACATTGGCCCTCATTTATCAAGCTAACATAGAAACCAGCATGAGCGCAGAGACCATCATACAGGCTTCACATGGGATTCATGAAATGTTCGTATCACACCAATCAGAGCGTAAGAACGGATGTACAGTGATAAATGCAGTGGCTGGAATCAATCCTAATTTAAATATCATGCCCCAATGTATTCTGGGTCTTGATGCCTCACCTATACAATTTAGGACATGGCAAGACGTGATCCGGCTAAGAGATGGAGAGTTCAGATAAATAAATTGAAACGCTGACATCTCAGTTTAATTTACAGTAACGTGTGTCCTATTTGGCAGCCTAAAAACTGGTATTAGGCTGTAGGAAGAATGCAGAATAGAAAGAGATCACTGATGTGGTCAACGTGTTGCCGTATTAAATCGGACTCCAGCTGAAGTTTATTTACTTTATACGTCCTTGACATATGTATGCTATAGTCCTAATAGTAATATACAGGCTTATATAGGTGTCTTTTATTTTACTTGTTTCTCTATTGTTCATGAGTCAGTGCCAGACAACTGTAAGCTGTGAGGGAGAGAGCATGTCCTCCGCCCTCCATGCTGGACCAACACCTCGACCCGTTCTCCAAGCTGAAATATGTTGGTTAAGGGCAGAAAGAAATCGTTAACTTGTGGCCATTAACGACACTTTAAAAGATGAACGCAAACCTGAAGAATAAATAAAAAGGTTGTGCATCATCATGTTTCCTGTATTGGATAGCCTATCATTGCCAAACATAACAATACTATCTTGTCTCCTTCGTATAGCCCCCAGTTGGGGCTGTGCTGGACACTGCTCTCTGGGCATCGGGTCAGCTGACTCCATCACTACATACATGTATTCATGTGTATTCATGTTGTGCAGAGCCCCACAGGTTAAAACAGTGGTGCTTTTTCTGGGGTGTATAGTATGGTCCCCCGCTAATGCAAGACAGAGCCGTCTGCCCTTAATCGCTCCATCATGGCCCATGGTGTGTGTAGGCTACGTGTGCACTGTTGCTCGGCTCATAGAGGTCTTCTAAACAGCCAGATCTGCCATTACCTTTAAGTGATCAACTGATGATTTCTCCTTCTCCTGTTAAAGTGATTATATGCTGCAACGCAAGTCCACACTAACACAAAAACATGCGTACACGAGTTTAAATTTGACGTGACATTTCAGCGTAGCCTCCGCTCACGTCCATATTGATAAATGCCAAGCTTTTGCGTGGAAATGACCGTACGCCGGTATTGTGCTTATTCTCTGTTGTACATTTGTTTCGCAAATGAGGGCCATTTTCATTAAAGCCATGGAATAAGTGTGTAGACATTTGAAAACTGTGTTCAAACTACAGTTTGGTCCACGTGAACTGCTGCTGTGCAGACTGGAGTTACAGTTTGCACATGTGGCTCCAGTTGTGCAACGTTTCGTCTAGCAATCGAAAAAAATTTAGTCTGACTGTATAACATCCACAAATCAAGTGTTGTTACTACATTGCTAAATGGAATCAATTCCATGCAATTATTAACAATCTTCTTTTGTTACCAAGAAGAAACTAAAAAGCAACATATTCTCCTCAAAAAAATCCAACCCAGTACAGTAGTGTTTGTTGTAGCTGCAGTGATCATACTGTAGAGCCAAGGTGTGCAATACTTTTCCCTCATATGCTTAGCAGGACTCATAGTACAATTAGATTACATCTGACTCAGTAGTTATCTTTGATAAAGTAGGTGCATATGGCAGCCATATTATAACATTGTAAAGACGACGCTGCACTGCTGTACTGTAGTTGGCACTAAAATGAAGCATGCATATTGAATATCTTCAAAAGGGTTTAAAGTGTGTCCCATTCCATTTCCCTTCATCTTTTCACTTTCACTGGCTACTTTTATTCAAGGAAATTATCTGGCTTTTTTTGTTCACTGATGTGAGTTGAAGTGTTTGTTTAAGGGTCAACACAACAAGCACAGTCATTTGTATTGGCTTTTTGTACACTACCGATCAAACGTTTGGGGTCACTTAGTCCATTGCATTCCATTATAGACAGAATACCAGCTGAGATCAGCTGCATTGCTTTTTTTATTTTTATTTATTTTTTTTTTTTTAAACCAGGGCAGCAGTTACATACATCACATAATTGCAAAAGGGTTCTCTAATTTTTTTAGTTAGTTAGTTGTTTTAAAATGATAGTTAAATGATTAGTAAACAGAATGTGCCTTTTGAACATTGGATCAATATTTGCTGATAATGGGCAATGTAGATATTGCATTAAAGTTCAGCCCCCCACTCAGATCAGCTGGTATTCTGTCTATAATGGAGTGGAATGAAAATTTGTAAGTGACCCCAAACTTTTGACCGGTAGTGTATGTAGTTCAAGGAGTATTAAATATCTGAAATAACTGAGGGTGTGAAGAATTTCTCCAACACAGATAATTGTATTTTGGGCTTCTACTAGAACATGTTTACATACTTTAATGTTCAAAAAACACATTGTTCATACCGTCTATCTGAAAAAAACATAATTTACCTCCGTCTGAAACTGAAACACGTACTTTTAGCGCCCGTCTCTGAAGCTGCATGCCAAGGCGTATTCATTGTACAGTGTGTGTGCTTAGTAGCCGCTGCAGGTCCCAAAGCTAATGAAAGTAAGGAAATGATAAGCAACACATATTACATGTTAAACAAAGCTGAGAAGAGAGTGATTTCCACATCCCCGCCTGAAGCGAAGACTAATCTTGCTCCATTAATACTTCCTAAAAGAGAAAATATCTGTATTCCTCTCCAAAGCTGTGGGACAGGAAGAACAGCCTTTTTGCCCTGCAGATATATTATGTGATTTGTATTATAGGCTTATATGCAAGCCCTTGTAGAATTCTGAATGAACCAGGAATGTAACAGCCAATCCTGACATTAGTCATTTTGATCATGACCTATGACCACCTATTTGTTTCTTTCCCCACCCACAGTCTTTTAACAAACCTGCCATGTGCATTCTGGACACATTGGGGACCTTATTCAAAGTGAATGATGTGAATCTATTGTTGTCAAGATTCACAGTTTTATCACTAGTGCCCATTATATTTTGCCATGCTCAGGTTGCGCAAACATTTTAAAAGAAATTTGTAATATTAAATGCGATCTGAAGCAGAAACTAAGATGGACAAACAATAAAATGATGGACCTGAAGGGCGCTAAGGTCACATTTTAAAATGGAAAATATTTTTTTCTTGAATGAGCTTTGCAGTTTTGTCTGATAAAGCCTGCAACCTGGTGCTTTTGTAAAGTAAGAGATAAATTGTAAGTGACAACTGGTAGTTCCATTTTTACTGCTTTTATTAAATGCTCAAAAAAAAAAAAAACGTATTTATAGACTGTTATACAGTTTTCAATTAAACTCCACAGTTACAGTTAGGCTAAACTTACTCAACAGATCCAACAGTTTAAAAAATAGCAGAAAAAAATACACCTATTTACAGTTTGAATAATTCAATGAATTAACAGACATAATTAGTCCACTGTCAGTTTGAAGATTAAAAAAACTTTCACTTTAGAATTTTAAATTCTATGAAAAGTATAGTTCTTCTCTCTGTGATAATATTTAGTTTATTGTTAATACTACTAATCTCTCATTTGGGGAGAAGACACTAACTTGGATATTAATTTAAAAAAAAATGTGTCCCTTAATTTAATTTGCACCAGTCCTTAAAATTGCCTTAACATTGGTGCTTACCATATTTGTTGTATATAGATGCAGCCACTTATTTACAGGCGTCACCAGAAAAGTAAAGAGAGAGAAAGAGCATCAGCAAGCAAATGAAGGTAGACTGGTGATTATTTCAATGTCTTTAGTGTAGTGCTGTATCTTTCCAAGCTCCTATCAAAAAGAAAAAGCTCACTCTCACATTATTGGAGCTGCACCTTGTTTTCTTCTCGAGAAGCTCAGACAGGATTTGCAGGATCAAAGTGTTTAATAAATAAACTGTTGAAACCTCACAGCAAACACCAATACAGCATCGGTCTTCTCTGAATGCTACTAAAATGAAAAAGATTGTCCGTATTGAAGGGCAGTTATGAGTAACATCCATCAGGAAAGTCGATCAGGTCGGTCTTTTTGGAGCATGAAAGTGAGTCAACAGAAGGAGGATCCGATCTACTTTATTGCCTGATTAAAATCAATTTGGTGTGTCCGTGCTGAAGGTGGAGGGATGGAATGAGCAATGTGAGATTGCTAAACTCCTCTCTCACTACTGAGTGAGTACAGTGTGAGGGCGAAAGCTGGCTATGACAACTCCATGACTATGATTCATGATATATGGTGCAGAGGAAAAAGAGAAGAAAAAAGAAAGAAAGGTCATAAGATGTGCTCTGTCATGCTAAACAGACAGATTAAAAGATTATAAGATGACTATTTTGACATGGCCTGGTAATGATCACTCCCATGTGGAAACGAATAACCCGTCATATTGTGTGCTGCATGCTAAATCAAATTCACTTAATCCAATTTCATGTTTTCACTCATTTTCAACAGCACTATAATACTGTTATATGCAATAAGCTGTCTAGGCTTATTATATTCCTTATGAATAATGATAAAATAGACAGAAAACAATACGCGCAAAATTAAATAGGGCTATATTACCAGACAGAGAAATACGGTTGTACCAATATGCATGAAAACTTAATATCAGTGATGGCAGTGATTTATTATACACTCTCCAGTCTAATTGGGTGTGAAAATAACAGTCCAGCATTACTGCTCCTAATGCCCAAAAACAATGTCTAGTTGTAGTGAAATTGTGTGACCCTTATTTACTTGGTATATTATCTTAATACGGCTAATTAACAAGGTTGTCACCAAGTTGTGGATCTAGGTTATTTTATATATATAGTACATGCAGTATTTGCCTTGTTAAACATCACCATCAACACAAATACATGAACTATACCGCATAGCTCAGTGCAGCAACAATGGGATGTAAGAACCTCATTTTGCTTTACCTTAAGATTCCAACAGTGAAAAGAAACAGAGTGAGCTCACTAGCATAGCCATAATGACAACTAGGGTACACGTTAGCAGTTTGCACTTTGAGAAAATAAGTGTGCATAAACATGCCTATGGCACACTGAGCAGATTTGAAGTCAATGTTGGTGTCTGTCTTGATATTGCAGAAAGAAAAGTAACAAATGCAAATAAAAATCAATCAGACCAATCATGTTTAGCGCATCAGGTTTTTAAATTACACATTAACAGTCCCCCACGATGGAATTATTTTACTTCCAACGTATCCTCTAACTGTGCCTGTGACAAATCATGATGGGGGGGGGGGTCATACACTTTAGCATTAATAAGTTGTCATGGCAACATAGAGCACAGATTTGTGGGAGCAGCAGTCTGTTAAATCTGACGTGGTATAACCAAAAGGAGAGGGATAATCTATCAATGCCAGGATTTAAGATATTGCAGTGAATTACCATGTGGGGACGTGAGCAGAAATTCTGAGGGGCAGTGGATCAATTTAAAAAAATAAATAAAAATACACCCCCCACTTATCTCTCACATACAATCCACACACACACACACAATGCATGCGCACACACACAGTAAATGGATCAGAGGATGTGGTTCCAGTTACATAATATAAGATCCCCACGTAGATCAGTGGTGACACTTACACTGGCATGTAAAATAAATATTAACCAAATGTTTTGTAATTCATAAAATATACCGACTTCCAGCTTTGACAAAAGACACAGATTCATAATTCAACTTAACAACATTCTTAAAGCTACATTGACTTAGTCTACATTTACTTGCTACATTTTGGATTGAAGCAGAGTTTTCAGCTCCAGTAGAAGAACTAATCTCCGTTTAAAGTAACACGTCCAAACCGCATATCTCATCAACATTGTCGTATACTAAGCATGCGCGGGCCAGTGTAAACAGGAGGCAGCATGTATTCTCTGCCCGAAACCCATAGTTGCCATTGAAATGTTAGTAGCTTTGTCTCAGAGAAAGAGACACGTGTCGGCAGTGTTGGTGTTGCCAAAGGTCTCCGTTTGCGGCCGTTGAGACTGCAACATAACCCCACAGATGCCAAAAACCAAAACAGGAGCAAACGAGATTTCAAATTTCCCCGGTTCAGGGGCTCTGAAATGCCAGAGCAGTGTGAATGCAAGGTGTAAACATAGAAAAAGATATTTTTAAACCAAAATATAGCAATGTAAATATAGCCTTCAGCTATCCATAGCTGATTACAGTGTTATGGAACCATGTGTTCCAAGATATGTGATGCAACATAATGAGAATCCGTAACACTTTACCAGTACTAATTATAAGAGACATATCACAGAGCGCCAAAGACACCAGTCAGTGGTGACTGGCTGATTGAGATACACAATAATCTGCTAAATAGATGACTGTACCTGCAATTTGAGCTGCCTTGTCACCAACAGTTATCACTGTTCAAGATAAAGTTATTTTAGATGTGTAAAGTGTGAGTTTACTAATGAAATCTATCAGTCTACTGAGGAAAAAAACAGCCAGGTTAAAATATAATCTTAAAATAAAGAAACATCTACCCTACGTTTCAGTGCCCATTTCGCCTTGCAGCTTTCTCAAGAACCGCTCATCCAAACAACTTCACACTCAACGCTGTGTTTCCTAGGTTCCCGAGCAATACACCTGCCATGACAAAGTTTGGTGCCCTAGCAATGAATATGCGCGTCATTTGGTAACAGCTTGCTATTTGGGACCAGGCATTTTTTGGGGGGAACTAATCATTTCTAAAGTTACATCGCTGATGCTTGAAATGTTTGAGTTTGAAACAATGTAACATCTCCAGTCTCTCTTTGTTCATCTGTTCTTAAACGTACAGTAGCGAGCAACAAAGACCGCGATATACCCAGCAGGCCGTTCGGTCGTGTAACAATTATTATTGCCTCCTTCCATTTTAATTAGATATTTATGACACATGTAATGTTTCACTTCCAATGCCTTGTGCATAATGAAAAATAATAAAACTGAAAATACTTGAACTATGTTTTAATCCGAATAACTACATTCACTCGATTGCCGTCATATTCCTATAATATGTACTGTATATATTGACTTGGAAAATACCTTAGTATAAAAGAATAGCATGTAAAAAGGACAATTCATTCAACATAAATTCAGTTTTTATATGTATTCACTGAGCTCTATTTATTACTTTATCATCTCTTTTTACAAGGAGCCATGCTTGTAATTTCACCCAATTTTATGAATTCACAGACAAGATACAGTACAAATGAACATATAAATAGCATGGTCATGCATTGCATGTGCATTCTAATCCATCATTTTATTTTTTTTTATCTCTATAGTAACTCATTAAATGGATTCATCCTTTCTCACCTGTTTTGTCATATCTCAAAAAATAATTGTATGGGGCACGTGTGTTCAGGGGGAAGACATATTTGCCAGTTGGCTCCTGTCATCCACTAATCAACACTGTAAACAAAATATTCATAACACGTCAACATCAGGCACAGCAGCGCTAACAAACAAAGATTCTGTTATCGGAGTGAAAACTACAGTCTAACATTTATAACACACACCACATAATCAAACCAGCATGCAGTCACCATGCTGCGCTGCTTTGCTGTTTAATAAGAAATCATAAAACAATAAGCATAAAGAATGTTCAAAGGCGTGTGCTTTCAAAAGGTTTTTTTACAGCTCCTTCTACACAAAAATCGATGAATACAAAGTGGCTGAATGATGCAGATACCGTATAGGATTTTCATTGTATGGTTGCCTTTTGCTCATTGTGAATACTTGTTGATTGTTGCACATAAGGAGATGCAAGAAACATTTTCATTTTTACATACAAGGTGTTTCTGAAGGTGATAATTTTCTCTGGGTCTTGTCAAAGTCCTTTTACCTCTGGGGCTCTGAAGTATTAGCTCAGTCTCCGTAAAAAAACAAAAACTAGCGAGCAACATCAAAAGACAAATTTACTAGTAATATTCCTATAATTATTCAGGCTATATACAAATATATTATAAAGAGTATGATTGGACATTTCATCCTAGGTGGACTGTCACAGGGCTAACACTGAAACTCATAAATACACACAGTAATCGGAATGTTTGCCTGTCCAGTCCCTCTGACTGTGTGGACACCTACTTGAAGATGCAAGCTACAACCAACACACTACAATCTTCATGAAATAGCCAGCCTGTTAGTTAGTTAAAGTGTGCTTGGCATATAAGTAAATGTTTAAGCATGTCTGCGTTAAATTAGGCTGATCGGGGCGCCCGGATAGCTCAATTGGTAGAGCGGGCCCCCATATGTAGAGGTTTAATCCTTGATGCAGCCAGCATTTTCCACTTTGTCTTGTTTAATGAGTTATAGAAATACCTTTTTGGAAAAAGAAGTTGAAAGCTTTCAAGCTTTGCAAGAAAAACAATTGCTGCGCTTGAAAAGACGAGAGGCTTTCAAGCCTTCAAACATGATAGGTAAAGAGGGTTTTGTACTTTGAATTGGTACTGCACTTGTTTACTGAGTGGCACCTACAAAAACACTATGAATGCACTTTGATGCAAAGTTTGAAGGACAGAGTTAAGGGGGGGTGGCTCTTTTTGACGGTTCTTTAATTAGCTCCCTGTTTTAAGCAGAAAGTCATGTCAACAATCCTTAAATGGCTGGAAAGAAAGCTGAGATAAGAAATACCACACATTTTTTATTAGACATCCATTATGAAGTTAAATCTAAACTGGCGGGATAATCCAAAAACAAAAAAATTGCGAAATCTATCTTGTAATTGACTTTTTAAGGAAAAATGAATTTACACATGCTGTGTGCTCCTCTATCCTCCTAGCTTGGCTTTCAGTAGGCGTTTTTCCCTCCGTGATTGTTCATGTGCCGCTGGAGATTGTGAGTGATGTCTCTCATTTTCGGCTGGTTTTCCTCACTTTCCGCTTTCTTTGTGTTGTAATTTTACACTCCGTGGATTTCTGAGGACTATGGTTAACTGCTCCTCAGATCTCTGCAGGGTAAATCCAGACAGCTAGCTAGACTATCTGTCCAATCTGAGTTCTCTGTTGCACCACTAAAACAACTTTTGAACGTACACATTTTCCACCAAAACTAGTTCTTTCCAGAGGCTTTTTTGCAGCAACACCGTGGCTCCGTTCGACACTTAGCACCGTCCAAGACGATTCTGACTGGTTTAAAGAAATGCCAATACACCAGAGAACTTTTTCCCCTATCCTGAAATGTAATTTGGCCAGACCCTCCTTTGCAGCGCTGTGGCGGAAGGTCTGTCAATGCGACACCAGCCTTTCATTGTTGTTAAAACGTAAAAGATGTGGGTTGTTTTACAAAAGGTTTTTTAGAGATACAAGATAGCTAGTAGCTGTTTTGTGAGGCTTGAATAAGCATTGGAAGTTTGCTATTTTGCCAAGACACAGTTGCAATGCCAACGCGGTGCAAACACAGTTGGGTGTTGGAAGGAGACATGAAATGGTCATTTAAAATTGAAGCTGTTCAAACAAATGAATTTAATTAAAAAAGGAGGGAAATGCTAGTTGGAGTACAGACGCGTCCTGCTTGTGGCCATATTTCCCAAACAAGAAAGTGATGATGCAACGTGAAGAGACTCAAAGGAACACCGCTCAATATTAAACGGTTCAAGCACATAACATATTCTTCACTGAACTCCCAAGGCTACATTATGTCAACACCTGATTTTTAAGCTTATACATATTTAATAAAAGGCTGTGGGAATGTTGCTTTGATAAAGACCTCATTAGGTACAAGATTTAAAAACCATGTTACAGCTCGTACGCTGACAGTCAAAATGATTTTGGCACAGAAAGCTGTCTCACTTTAACCCACTAGAATAAAAGCTCCAACAGGTGATATATACTAACATTCAGTGTACAGTACAGCCGTGACTCATTCTCACCTAACGTCTGCATAGGAAACAGGTGTGGTGCCACCAGACTCAACATATGACTTCATTTAATGAATCACTTTGGTTTCTACCACTAGACATTCCAACCTGTAAGCCCATGTTGCTGTGAAATGACTATTTGATTTTAGTATGCTCTTGGGATTCTGCAGACACCCTCTATCCAATTCTAGATTAAATGAGGAAACTAGAAAAAATGGAAATGATTATTGAACAGTTTCTTGACCTGTGTATCCCATGGATTAAATATGCACTAGGCCGTGTTGCTTTAGTTAATTGTTGGATGGTGTGTTGGTGTATGAACAACAACATTAAACTGTAGAGCACATTTCCACACAAAGCCACCTTGAAATGATCTTGACTTTATGAAGGAGCTGTAAGTGAGAACGCAAACATCTGAATCAGTGGGACATTAAACATACTTTGTGTGTTAATAAAGCAGGTCATTGTCTGTATCATTCAGGTTCCACTTCCGGTATTGCTGCAGGAAATTCGGCCGGATGCATGTATTGCCAGTTTCTTTCCGCATTCTTTGTGTTGGAATTTTTAATTCTGTGAATTTATGACTATGGTTAACTGCTCCTCAGATCTCTGCAGGGTACATCCAGACAGCTAGCTAGGCTATCTGTCCAATCTGACTTTTCTCCCGCATGGCTATTTTTGCAGCAGCTCTGTGCAGAGTTTAGCACCGCCCATGACAATTCTGATTGGTTTATAAAAATGCCATTAAACCAGAGCATGTTTTCCTCCCAAACGCGAATGCTAATGCTTCACCCCTCTTTGGAGGAGGGTCTGCCAAAGCACGCCGATTGTCTGGATAGCTCACAGCAGGCGAGAGGGCATGTTGATGACGTTTTTAATATGTTTGGTACAAAACCAGAAGCAAACACCTGAGCGTGAATGAGGGCGATTTACACAAAGTCATTAATGAAAATGTCTAGCTGGAGAGACGACAAGATTCAACGCCGAAATTGGAAGAAAATTTCAGGGAATTGCATTATGACCAAATTACAAACCGACTAGGTGGCCACAGTGTTCTGCACCATGCCCTGCCTCCTGTACGCTCTACAGGTGACACCACTCGCCTAAACCAAACATAGTGTATCCAGTAAGAGACTATTCGTTTTTTATTTAAGGGGATACCGGAGGAGTTTTGCTATGGTTGCTATGGACTCGTCACTAGGCTTCCTCAGTCATTGTATATTGTAGCATAGGTAAAGCTGCCGAAGCTGAACTTTATCCAAAACCCGTCGTCCAATATAATCTATATGTTAAAACTGGTATTCCATATTTTGGATTTACTATTCTTTTTCGATTGTTTGTGTCTCAAAAAAAAATGACGGAAACAGTTTGAAGGCAAAACCCATATTCAAGACAACACATGGCTTGTCTTCATAGGGTACCAGCAACTCCTCCAACACTCTCTGGACTCCTCGTAATTTTGAAGCATCAAAAACAAAATCTATTTTCTTTAATGTTTCCTCACCTGACAGGGTCTGGAGTGAAACTCTAAGGTTGTTGTGCTTCCACCTACCGGTCTGTATTTTCACCCTCAGCTCGTTGTGATCCATTTTGTGAATCTGTGCACATTCATAAACGCTTGTAATAAAAAGACATGACCTTCCCCTATTTTCCTTCTGGTGGTCCATTCCATAAATACCGGACGGTCCCTAAGTGAGAACGCCTCTGACACAGACAATCTGCGTTCTCCGTGACTTATTTGGAGGTTTAAAAACAATTCTGAAATAAAAAAAAAATTTTGTGCACAAGGGTTAAGACAATAACAACGGAAATGTAAGTCTCAGTCCTCAAGACAACTATGTACTAAAGTTTTTGGGTTTTGTGGGATAATAGATACAGCCAGAAATGCATCATGCTTAGAAACCCAAGTGCAACAAAATATAAGCAAAAAGTCCATCATACTGGAATTAGATTTGTTTTGACTCAAGGAATAGCTGTGTGGATATTAATCAAGGGACCTTGGACATGTATCCATAGTACAAGATAAAAATAGATCAGATAGTAACTTTTTTTTTTCAGCTGTGATGCCAAAGGTTTCTCTGATTCATTTGATAATTTGGTCAGGTACATGGTGATGGTTTTGAAGCTGTCGTTGAATAAAGTGCAAAGCATGCTTTGCTTAGAAGGTTGGCTTTTTGTTGTTACTCGTTTTTTACAGATGGCATTACATATTGTTCTCAAATCATACAGCATTGGTCCTTAAAAAATGTAAAACCCATGAAGCCCATGAAGTTTCCTAAGCACAACCAGCCTAGTGAGACACCAGGTCAGATCGAACCACTGATTCATGCCTAAATCTGTCCCTGACACCTAATTAACAGAGGCTTTGCTCTACATATGTGATTTAGTGAGACGAGGAGTGATCCTTTGGGGATGAGGAGGTGTATATTTAATAAAATATTTGCCTATACTGTATTATTCCAGATTTCAAATTAAACCACTGTAACTAAACTTTTTTTTTTAAATTGATAATTAAGTTGCAGCATGATGTAAAAAACATGTAAAGATAAGGTAAAAAAAAAAAGCAAGGATAGACAATGTAGACAAAACGCACTGTACAAACTTTCACACATTTAGCTAACAGGAGTATTGTTAAGTAATGGAATAGCTGATGGATGATGGACTTTGTATTTCTTTGACCCCATCTTAGACAGACACTCAATACCAAAGGGAGGAATTCTTCGTGGGGCGGATAGTCAGTGTGAATAGTCTTTTACAGAGTCAATCAAAGTTCTGACAGAGATATCTGCCTCATCATTCTGATCGTACAGGTCTGGTCAATAATGCAGTGTAGGGCATTCCTGTGTTTGATATCTGAAGTTGTCAGACAAACAAATTAGAGAAACGCACAGCTGACTCAGTAAAAGACGTTGACTAAAAGTTTAGTTAATTCTTAGGAAATTGAGTTTTATAAAAGGTAATACTGGCACTGCTCCTTCTTAAATGAGGAATCAGAGTGTGCTTCATATGACAATTGTCAGGGATGAAGTCAGCATACTTATCTACAGAGTCAACATTTATTCCATCTTTTAATGGTCATGGTTGGAATGGGGTTTCTGTCAAAAATATGCCTGCATTAAAAGGAACTTGATTGATAGTGAATGACCAGCATTATCAAATGAATAATAAAGTCATTAGGGAAAAAAGTTAAAAACATTTTGAGTTATGGTACATTTCCCAAAATCTGCTGCCACATTCATCTGCAACAAAAAATGCAATAAAATGGCAATGACAGGGCCCCGTCAGCCTGGTCTCACAGAATTCCGTGAAATGATCACAAACTGTTACCAGCGCATTACGTGGTGGTGGTAAAAAATGTATGAAAATATTGTGTGGCCACCACGGAAAACAATGCCAATGTAAAGTCAGTGAGAAGATGACGTAGCATTAGCAGCGACTATGGTAGCGAATAGTATGAAAGTCAGAAAATCTGTGTAAGGAGGTTCATTGGCGTGGTGGATGGGTCAGATACAGGTCTTTCACCCGGGAGACCGAGGGTCGTGTCCTGCGTGGTTCCTGAAGTTGCTTTCTTCTTCTCCTAAACCCATCCATGTCGTTCTTCCTGCGTGTCATGGAACCGTAAGCCCAAGGAATTTATTTTAATTTAATTATATCACGGAATTCTTCAAATATCATCTTAATGATGAAGAACATGCAGCTACTTAAAAACACTCCAGGTATTTAAACAAAAAATCTATTTGCACAAATTAGTGTTTTGAGTTATGTGGGTCATCCATTTAAAAAGGATACTTTTCTCAAACCGCATTGCATTGATTGTATTGCTGAGTCATCTGCTAATAAAGCAAAGAAAGATACGTTGAAATGTAAGAAGCAGGTAATGATCACGTTCATTGTTTTTATTTCAGTCACTATTTGTTGGATAAAATATGACATTTGACATGTAGCCTATAAGTGTATAATGTATAGTAGTTTTAAAATATCTGTAAACGGGGCGGCCTATAGCTCACTCACTAAGTGCGCTCGCCCCATGTTGCCTGAGTCCCTTTCACGTCTGTCCGCTGTCTCTCCATCTAATAAAGGTGAACCGCCCTCCCAAAAAAAAAAAAAAATATATATATATATATATATATATATATATATATATATATATATATATATATATATATATATATATATATAAAAAGAGCAGTTGCAGCACATACATATGAAATATGTTTGTTGAATCAACAAGAAAGTATGGGTGGGTTGCATCGCTTAATTACTATAATGCAGAAAATATGCAGTGGTAGTCAGCACTTGCTAGCATACCATTAGCTGGTTAATAGCTGTTGTGGGAATACTGGTGATTTAATGTTTCCATTAGGTAGGGGAGCATTAGGTAGGCTAAATAACACAATGCCAGTTATTAGAATTGACTAAGTCATCATGTCACAAGTACTAAAAGAATATTATTTTAAAAATATACTACATATACTAAAAGCTTTTAAGCACTCATCAACGTGTTCAGTTATCAGAATATTTTTCCCTACTTAACTGAATTTAAGATACAGATTTGTTTAGGTGCTAACTTTTTCATGTTGATGCCTTTAGTTTGGGGGAAACACTTACTTGTATGTATTTGTATTTTATATAAATGATTCTTAAAGATTGAGATGGCTGTTCACATGTGAAACATAGCAATTATCCAGTAAGAAAGCCTGGAAGGAGAGAAAAAAAAGCTCTTTACAGTAGATGATATTGTTTGTATGTACCATTTGTTGTTTCATTTTATTTGTTTTTTCCCCCATCTTAGACAGATGGCACTCATTATACTGTATGTATATATATATATTTATTATTCATGTATTTTATATTATAAACTAAAACCTATTTGAGACCACAAACACTTTTAGAGTTGTTCTAAACCATGACACAAAATTCCTAACTTCCTTACTTTGCATTCATTTTTAACAGTGTAGGAATTCCAGATGGATTTTTAAACTAAAACTGCCATTGTGTTCCAGGCCTGGCATGTCCTAATACCATTTATAGTCTCAAACAAAAATGGGGGGGGGGCCATGCACATGACCACAGGCAAAAACATGTAGTAATTTCACACCAAAGTGTGGTTCATGTTGTGCCTTTGTCACTTTGGTGTCGGTAGGGGAGATTTTTTAGTTCAGCAAGACCATGCTTACTATAACAAAATCTGTCCTATTTTCTCTTGCCTAGTTGCTTTGACCTCACATGATGAATTTTTCTGTAAGAAAGAGAGAGCGAGAGAGCGAGAGAGCGAGAGAGAGAGAGAGAGAGAGAGAGAGAGAACTAAGGCCTATTGTTATTGATGTTCTCAATTAATAACCCCACACACCACCAAGGATTCACAAACACTTCATTCAGTTCACTGCAGCATCTCAACAAACAACCAACAAGCACAGACATGGTGTGGGATCTCCCTAAAGCACTTTTACTTCATGCAGGAATGGCCTTGTTTTATTAAGGATTAGCATTTCGTTATTGGTCATTATTCATATCACTGATCTCAAGACAAGTCAATCTTATTGATATCAGTCAAAAACTCGTCTATATCTATGTATCTATCTATCTATCTATGTAATTCTAAACTCCGGTGTGTTTCTGAGGACTATGGTTACCTGCTCCTCAGATCTCTGCAGGGTAAATCCAGACAGCTAGCTAGACTATCTGTCCAATCTGAGTTTTTCTGTTGCACGACTAAAACAACCTTTGAACGTACACGTTCCATCAAAACAAGTTCCTTATCGAGGCTATTTTGCAGAGGCGCCGTTGCTCCATGCGGCGTTTAGCACAGCCCAAGATGATTGTAATAGGTTTAAAGAAATGCCAATAAACCAGAAAACATTTTCTCCCATCCCGGGATGATGTATGGACAATCCAGACTCTCCTTTGCAGCTCTGTGAAAGAAGGTCTGGCAATGGGAGACTAGTTGAAAACCATTTGCTACATTGTTGCACATTGCAAATGATGCTCTGAACCACGTTTATTTTGTTCATTTTTCTTTTCTTCCACTTTTCAGCCAGATTGCCATCTGTTAGTAATAAGTCAAGAGTTAATAAATAGATAATTGCCACTCTGCTATAAGGCATCCAATGTCTCAAAACACATATTGTATATGTAATTAAAAACCAGTTCAGTGAATGTCCTCAATGCCGAGTAGACATATTCTGATGAGATTTGCATGTTCATTAGAGACTGAAAACAAACAAAAAAATCCCTGTTGGCAGCATGTTCCCGCCACCTGCTCTGTATTTGAGGCCGAGCCTGGAGCACTAGCAGTCAAAGTGTCTCTCCACCAATGGGCCAATGGTCATCTGAAGGTGATAGACACTAGTGGCCTTGGGCCAGCATGAGTCACTGGCTCTCAGCACCAACACCAACTTACTCCAGAAACGGCACAAGTTCGGCCCCTAGGCAAGGTGACTTTAGTGTCTGTTCTCCCCTGCCTGAAATGTTTTCCCACCTGGCATCTCTCGACACACTCGGAGGAGCAGAGGCCAAATGCCACTTGTCACAGATTCTTAGCGTCCACAGCACGGAGCAGAAATATTACCAACGTTTAAAGAAATGCACCACTGCTTTTTTTCGGTGAAGCTCAGGTTAATCTTACACATTGCATGGGTTTAGAGAGGCAACAAAAATAGTCAAATACAACCAGCATTTTACAACAGGTAGCATTTTTTCAGACTACAGGCAAGCTTTAATTTAGGCAGCACGGAATAAAGAAAGTGAGATGCTATTTAATTCTTTGAATGCTAGTGAGTGAACTGTTGTGCTTGGATTCATTTGTTTACTTCCACTTGTTTTAAGTGTTTGAAAAATAAATGTGGCAGAAACCCTGACTCCTAACCCAGAAACAAAATATTACCACAGCTGATGTGTCTGTGTGTTTGCTTCTGGATTGGACTGCAAATTTACATACTTTTAAAAACACTGTTGCATGGTGTTATTGTCAAGTCAATATTATTTCATCCATAAAAATGGAAATTACAGTGCTGATATCTGCCGTAATACCTATAAAAACTAGAGCATAAATACAATATAATGAACTATTCAGTACAATACTATACAGTAATAGAGTAAAATACAAACTTCTAAAATTGTATGTTCAAAGTGCTTGTTGTGCTGTCTGATAGTCTGAGGTATAAAAGAGAGAGCCTACCGCTTAGTTCGTGTCACAGGCGGCCTTAGCCTACCACTACGCTCCATAACCCTGACAGTCATTTTTACCAGACAATTATCAAATACCTGATCCACTGTATTTAACTCTCCCACCATTTTCCCAGCCCTTTTAGTCACTCTATAAATCCTGGCCTTCTCAGTTACCCCAGCACCCCCACCATTACACAGTAACTTCAAACACTACATATAACTGTAATGGTGATGCAAAAGAGTGGCGTAGCGTGCACTTTTGCATCTCTCTATACAGTGCCCTGCTACTGCTCAGCCAGCAAAGTTGGTATGCTCATGTAGTTTTCCTACAATCATTACTGTGCGCTCACAGCAGTATGCTTTATGAGCGGAAGAGAGTGCTTAATGGACTTTATCGCCCTCTGTTTTTGCCTATAAGGCTACAGGCTAAACAACTACTTTGACCTCCTCTGCATGTTTATTGTCGACTTTATTATGATTTTCAGGGGGGAAACTAGCATACTGACAGATGTTGTGACACTGCTGCATCAGAGTCAAACGTGTTAAAATGTTAATTTGTGTCACTTTGCTGTCCCTTGAGCTGATTTAGCTGTACAATAGTGGAAAACGCACAGAGTAGTTTTTTTTAATGTATCAGTCTAGTATTTTTTTATTGACCATTAACAATGTGTGATTATTATCATCTTCTCAAAAGACAGTATTGAACTTCAAAGATGGACGAGGTAAGGACAGTCTTTGTCGCGATTGTGCAAATAGAACTTTTCTTGTCATCATGTACAAAGTCTGGAAATGTACTTAAAGTATAAAAGTAAAAGTAGCCTTGCAAAGGACAACTATTTTTTAGAATGCAAGCTGAGAAACTTCAGTGGACATGGAAAAAAGGCTCTTCATATGCCATTGGCTACATTTTAAATGGATGTCTGCCAATAGGCCTAAAACATCCCATATATGATTACTGGGACAGAGACGGGGACTCCAGGTTAATAAGATTCTGACTGAGCAGCAAGATATGAGTTCAATTGTGATTGTGTGAAAATTCACAGTCCAGTTTCTCTTTTTTAATCTTCCCCTTAACATTTAAAGGAATCTACATGTATTTGTGTGTGCTCAAATATGGCTTCTGGAAAGAAAATAAAGGATTAAATATGAATTCCCAAACATACATTAATTAAGAAGTTCCCTATATTTTAGAATTACGCAGCACATTGGCCAGCAGTCATTCTTGATGCATTACTCATCTCAAACATCTCTCTCAGATAAGGACAAGGATGATGGGAATCTGTCGAGTTGTCTTGGAATGGTGCATCAAATGCAACGTACACTAGCCTACTGTGTTGACAATTATATTGAATTTGGTATTGATGACTCAAACAATAATAATGGCACTCCAGTAAAATTATTTGAAACTTGTTAGTGAGGACTAGATTAGGACTGGATTCAAAGCTGATTCTGGTTTCAACTTGGCCCCAGGTGTGTCTGTTAAAACACGGACGGAGACAACTTCTGTCTGCTGATGCTTTATTACAATCAAGCAACAGTACTAACATGGGAATGGGTAGCTCTGCTAATGCTGTGTGTGTGGTTCTGCAAAGAAATAAATTACATTGTAAAGGCTTCTATACACAATGCATAGGAATCATATATGCTTGTGAATAGTAACAATAAACCCACTATTAATTACATTATCTAAATGCATAGTAGCCTAACTGTAGCATGTAAATAATGCACCAAAACTACAAACGTGAGCAAGAGTGTTCAACAATCTCCATTATGAATCAACAGCCAGGTGTAACCTAGGTAACAGGTGAAGAACACAAACAACTACATTACTAGCTAACTTTCTTTAAATACAGTTCAACACAACAGGCTAAATGAACTCACAACATTCAGTATACAACTTACAGTTCTCTCTCTCACACACACACACACACACACACACACACACACACACACACTCACTTGTGCCACGCGTGCGCGCTTGCGGTGTGAGTCTCATGTCCGCACAATTCTCCAACATGACGACCTTTTGTAAAAACTAAAGTAACAAGTACATTTTGTAAAACGTGAGGAGTAGAAAGTACCGATATTCGTGTTAAAATGTAAGGAGTAAAAGTAAAAAGTTGCCACAAAAATAAATGGTAAAATAAAAATATCTGAAAAATTAGTACGAAGTATTTATACTTTGTTACTTCCCATCTCTTTATACTGGTTGAAGAACCCATGACATTATGTCTGAAATCAATATCACACCCTAATGTAGAGTAACATTTTAAAGTACATTTAAATTAAAATAATTGGCATTAAAGTACTTTAATGTAAGAGCAGTATAAGTGCATGGTGCCGTGATATGCAATAACATATTAGTGGACCCACTGTGGCTGGAGAAAAATTAAATTAATCCTTGTTACACTTTTTTTTTCTAGATAATTGAGAAACTTAACCTTTGAGCTGACGGTAATAAAGTAATTTTTGTTTGTTTTAAAGCTTTAGGTTACTCCATTCTTACTTGATTCAGGTCCTTGGATGTTATCATACAACCTATGGTTAATCATAGAGCTGTAGATCAGTTGTTTCCAACAGATTTGTGTTTCCATAGATAGTCATGGTTTACAAGATCAACGAGGTGTTTCCTCAGTAGAGGAAGACCCTTCTAACAGGCGAGCAGTGAAAGGTAACCCCTCCTTTTCTGAATGCACTTCTTAGAGTTACTTTTGAAGAGACTTATTCTGCAAAACTCAAGCAGAAATATCTTGGACGTTGCTTTTACCTGACAGTAGATGTTAGCCAACATAGCAGCCAATCCTCGGAACACAAAATAATGTTTTCCTACGTAACAATATGATGAACTATCCAATTTTCTCTCATTACAAAGCTCCATTTGGCCTTTCACTGCACATACAGACATACTCAACATGTGTAATAGAGGCAAGGCTGAGATGAAAGAAAAGCCCTCCAGTCTTAACAAAAAAAAATGTAGCTTCAATGGCAATTTAGCTATGAGCATCCTCAGAGGGATGGATGGAAATGGGATGATAGAGGTCTAGAATTAATATATTCTGCATGTTTTAGTTAATCTCTAACTGTGCTTTTCCGGTGAGAAAACTCTGAAACTGAGACTAAAGTGACAGTGAGAGGGTAATTGTTTTTGTGCCTAACAAGAAATTAGTTTGAATGTTTTCATGGGCTAAAAGGGAGTCCAATTCACCGCTAAATGACTCTTTTGGACAGTTTTGCACGGCATGAGCGATGGGGTTGGTAGAGCAGGTCTATCAAATGTGAAGATTGTTGAGAGAGTGTTGAGACAAAACACACTGCCCAGTTTGGTAATCACCCCTTGCCACTCCACACCGACTTGATGAATGGTTCTAATCAAGTGATGTTCTCCACTGAAACGCCCGCACACAGACATACCGACAGAAAACAACTCCAAATGGAATATTTATACACTCAACATTCAACACTCTCTGGTCTCCTTTATTTGGTTAACAAATATGAGTGTGAGAGACTCATATAGACTACAACATACAGATTGTGTATTACTTTTTGTAATTTGTAATTACATCCATCTATTACCATGGGGCAGGGAATAGGACAGTAGACCACAGAGTACTTCAATGGCATTTTAGTGAGCATGTCACCTGTTTTACTATAGTAATGCAGATCACTTCCCACATGTGCAACAAGATGGCCCATCTGTCACAAAACATCTGGAGCATCTGCAAAAGTTCATTAACTGCTATTCCCTGGTTTAGCCAGGGTACTTGAAGGTAATGCTTTAAGGGGTTTGTTTCTTACCCAAACAAACAACCAACCAAAATATCAAACAAATAAAAGTCACAGTTCTCAGTAAAGATTTAGCAGCACTGTGGTTCAACCTCTGCTGGAAGAATAGCTCCAAAGACTGAAAGACTCCCTTCCCCATCTGTGACCCGTTCCTCTCCACTAGCATCCACCATCTGCCAATGCCTTTCCATCTGGACCACTTTGGCAAAAGTTCTACTGTCCCCTAGTCTTCTGATGTGAAAACAGATCTGTGGGGGGAGTGTTATTCTAAGTTGTTGAACATACAATGTGTAAAATTGTAGACCTAGAAAAAGACCTAGAAATGACTATTCCTGTTATACATTTTTAGTTTTGTATTAACATTATCCTAAACGTTTCCAACAATGTTCAAACCCAGATAAATCTAATTTTAATAAATAACACACACTAAAAGTTTAATGATATGTGAGAACAGACCATATCAGACCTCAGGCACCTGTGTCTAGCCAAAAATGAGCCTCCAACAGTGGGTAACCAAGGTATCTGGTCTGTCATCACACCAGTGAAGTAAGTCCCAGCGGCAGTGAGGACAACAAACCCCTTAACCCCCCGCTCTAAACCCATCTGGCAGGGGACACAGACATGTAGAATATATTGTGATATTATGGCTTGATTGCTCGTGTATCAGTCAGCTACCACCACAAATAGAATTTATTATCAGCACCAACACCATTATGTAATAAAAACTTCTATTTAGAATGATATAACATGAATAAACATTACTAAACTTAATGTGTAGGTAATAGCGCCACGTGTCAGTAAAAGCCAGACAATTCCAATGCAGCTGGAAGATGCAAAACAAGGTTCAGTTTTGGTGAGCCCATGTTTTTTTTGTGCAGTATGCGCCCAGTCATGACAACAATTTCTCTAGTTCAGATTTTTGCTTTGAAAGCCACAAGTAAATAGGATTTCATTGCTTTCTCTTCTGTCTGCATCTATTCAACAACTCTGTACGACTGAAACATCAGAATGTAAGGAGAGAGTGCTCAAAAGCAAATGAGATGGACTGGAGCAGTGATAAAGCATACTGGATGTAAACAGTTCACTGATATAGTGTATGCATTGCAGTAGCTTGGGCTGTCACAAATACTAGATTACTGAAAATGAAGGCATTTTAGCCACAGGAACACAAGCGCAGTATAATAGAAAAACAAGTTTGTGTGTGAAGTGACCCCTTTGCCATCCAAAAGAACACTACCACGGTTGCATACTCAAATTGTTTTAGACACGTGTATTGAATGACCAAAATGTCCAATGTTTCCAATAACAACACAATTTATTTCTTATCGTTTGTAATACAGCAATATACTGCCATTTTGTTCCTTTTGTAGTCGACTACTTTTCACTCATAAACGAAAATGTAACATGCATCTACCACACGGTCAAAAAACTATTTGCTTCTCTATACAATGCAACACCTGAGTTCCCTCTTGATTATAATACTTTGTCTAATTGACATCAAACTAATGCATCAAATGGTGGTAGGTTAATTTCAAACAAACAAAAAACATGAACCGAAATGGCTTTCACTGTGTGTTAGAGACGGGAGTAGCCTGGTTCCAAAGCTCTAAAATGTATGAGTTGTTCAGCCATTCAAATTGGTCTGGTGCAGGGTGTCAAAATAAGTAGTTGCCTGTGCGCCACTGGTACAAGTCTGCAGCTGTCAGCAGAGCAGATTCAGGAAAATGTTAAGAACAGAGGCAAGTTTTGTTAAACAACCTTTAGGTTTTTTAAAAAGTAGTTTTACTTTATTGGAATATCATATAATAAATAATAATAATATATAATATTGGATGCTTTTGTTGTGTGTAGGCAGGAATGAGGACCCAAAAGCAGAGTACAGGGGGCAGGCAGGAGTTGACGAACACAGATTTATTGATCACAGACCAGAGGGATAAACACAGGGTGAAGAGGAACGGGCAAAGTCCAGGAACAACCGAAATCCAAAAGTTCGAAAAGCAAAAACATACACAAGCAGGATTGAGGGGGAGGCAAGGCAATGCAGGATAACAGGGACAGGGAAAAACTTACGGGGGAAGAGCTGGGAATAAACTCACTGGGAGAATCGGGAGGAAAAACATGTAGACTTGACGTGTCGACAAGACAGAAGGATCTGACAAGGGACAAGGCAAGCACAGACATTATATACATGAGGTAATGAGACAACGAGAGGCAGGTGACAAGAGGGCAAGGACTCAGGTGGAAGACATCAGGTAATCACAAGAGCGGGAAGACACCGGAAGTAAGCCTAGAGGCAAGACGAGACGAAAAACAGACTTCAAAATAAAACAGGAAACAGAACATACAGGCACTAAGGGGAACACAAGACAAGACCAACAACACAAGACCGGGGAGAAACAAGACCCAAACACAAGACCGGGAAGGGAACACAGAGGGGAAGGAAAACAAGACAAAAAAGGCAGAAACCGTGACAGGACCCCCCACACCCCCACACCCCCACCCCACCCCACCCCACCCCTCAAGGACGGCTACCAGACGTCCAAAACAAACAAACAAAACAGAAAACAACCCAGAAGGGCGGAACAAGAACACAGAAGCGGGAACCAGGAATGGAACACAGAGAGGGGAAGGAAAACAAGACAAAAAGGCCGAAACCGTGACAGCTTTGCTCTATGACTCCAATGTGCAGTATTTCATAATGGTAATACAATCAATTGAGGCTAAAGTTTTTCTGTGAATTGTGTGAGTTGGCTCTTTGCCATGAACTACATAATATAGTGGATCTTAGTGATGGGATGCATCCAGTCTGACTTGAATAAATATTATCAGCTTATTTCAACTCTGAAGTTTCTTAAAAGTATTACACAGACGCATGCTGAGAGCTCCAGATACCCTCGTCTGTTTAGAAGAAAAAAATCACCTTTGATAATCAACAAAGTTTCCAACCGGTAGTCCATAATTCAAAGTTTAATTATTATTATCTAATTAATGACAGCTCCTTGCTTGTTTGATGATTAATATGTAATGCAGTAGACCAGTAATTAGCTACAGGTCAGTTAAGCTTATGAGAATGCTAAAAAGGGACATAACGAGAACAGCATTTGTAAACATGTTTTTTTTGTGTGTGTGTTGTAGTGTTTTGTTCTCGATGATTAGAGTTATTTTTGACATGTTGCTATTCAGGTAATTTTATTTTGTCATGGCCCTCCACAGATGCATGGACACCCAACTGTGGTGCATGCTCACCAAGCCATTGCAAAATAAAAGTGGTGTACCAACACAACAGCCAGTATGCTACCATGAGATTGTGTAGTATAAAGTCATCAGATGTGGGTAGAATGCAGGTCAGGTCTCAGTGTCTTTACTCAAACAGCAGCTCTTTCCCTTACGCACTGCTGGATCTAGCCTATAAAATGATATTCCTTAGGAATCCAGCCTTTAAGGAAACTCAATGTCACCTTTTTGAGCTGATGTAAAAGCAGCTCATTAAAATAAGGTCTTAAAGCAGTTTTGTTATTTTACTATGTTAAGATGATAATTGGCCATTGACCCTAATACAGCCTTCAATAGATAAATGAGCCTCATTTGCCTGTTGTCAAGATCTCAAGTTGTTATGTGGACTAAGTGTGAATTAGGACAAGGACCTTTTTATGTCATCGCTCTTCAAAAGAAATATCTTCAGTTCAATTCAGTACTGTCAAACTAAAACATAAAGCCAAAAAAAAGATAAGCATGGTCACCTTAGTGTTTGCTGTCTGCTTTCATCAGGCAACACTTGCCATTTAGGTAGTCAGGCATGGAGCTAAGCCTAACTTTGAGAACTTCACCCAAAAGCCTAAAATATGCAGGTTGCTTTCTATGAGTATTGTGCCTGTAATTTAGTTCATGGTAATTCTGCCCTAGGTTTTAGTTTACAGATTAAAAATGCACCCCACGTCAATCGGCATTTGCACAGCCCAGCGGGTTCATAGGAATCAGCAGAGCAGCAATCAATCCATGCCACAGGGTTCTTTTGTGGAGATGACAACAAGAGTTACCCTCTGATGTTTTGGATACAGACAATGAATGTGCTTTTAGACATACAGATTTTACCATTGAGGTCATATTAAAACAAAAACAAATTGGAGATAGAAAATAGAAGGGGTGGGGGAAAAAAATGAATTCTTAGATGTATCGTGATTCTCTCTAGAATGATTCGATGCTTGATTCTGATAAGTTAATAATTGATTTTAAAAAAAGGATTTTTATTTAAAAGGCTTAAGCATGAAATGATTACAAAATAAAAAACCCAGTAGACAAAAAGTGTCATTAAAACTGCATATGTCAAAATCTAACAAACTCAGATTTATAAATCATGCATGTAAATGCTCATGAAAAAATTGGCGAGATGCTGTTCAGAATTGAATCGTTGGTTTCTGAATCGGTATTGAATTGTGAGGTGCCCGGAGAGTCCCACCCTTAGAAATTAGTGTACGAGATTAAAACAGGAATTGCAAAACTATGAGTAAAAAGGAGGGTCAACAGGGTTCACCATTACCCATTTTGTGCAGTTATTCATAGTTTTCAAGAAATTGAGCTACAATATTGAAAATAATCTGCAGTCCATGACCTCAATTGCTTCAATTTCAATAGTGTAACATAAGGAATAAGATAGTTATTTCCTAACACATTTCCTAATGCACAGTGTTACTGCATTTGGGTTTGGCATATGGTGTGATTAATGGGCAGACAAAAGTAGTCACTGAAAAATATATATCTTTCCATTACTGGATTGGATCATTTCCTTTTATTGAAGACCAACGGTTGTACTCAAAGTCACTTTGTAGCCGCATCTAAGAAGAATAAAGTTGTCACACCTCTTAGCGAGTCTCCCGGGTATATTGAAAGGATTGCACTGGTGCCTTGCGGATGTAGCTGCAGGCTAGCTGGCTCTCAGAGGCTGCTTTGGGCATAAATGTTTCATCCTGGCCTCCCTGTGTGCATCAGCACTAATCACTGCTCCACAAACAAGCACCCACGCTCTTAGCTTCCTAATAATCTGATATCACACTGTCTTCAGAATGGCTACAGTGCAATCTTGATGTTTGCTGCAATAAGAATACCAATCTTTTTGATCTGAGATAACAGCAGCAAAACTATTTTTCTGCTCAGCCTTAAAAATCACACATTAACATGATTCTGTGACAGAGCTGAATACAAAAATGTCAAGTATCTGATACTTGCACTAGCAGCTCCATAACAAGACTTATAGAGATACTGAGGCTATATTGCCATATATTCAAGAGTGATAGACAAACAGCATTACCACTTGATGCAACAGTGGAGAGACCAAGTGGGCCACTCAAACTAACAGCATTAAATTGAGGTTTTTCCATATAACCGATGAAAGGATAAATGGTATTATTGCATAAAAGCACTATTAACAACCAGCTTCTGTCGCCACCCTCCCTCCCTCCCTCTTGTGTGTGTATACATTCAGAGATTGCCTCAGGAATCAGTGTGCCGTGTAAACCCTTCCAAGATCATCAGATGGTCTTCCCATCACGCATTGCTTCAAAAGAGAGAGGGGGGAACCTATGTCACTAGCAGGTGGGAAGGTAACAGTTACATCTTGGCACAACATCCTTCATCATGTTCACCATTTATGCAGCAGTTGGAAAAGGGGGCAGGCCATGCGTTGGCTTTTAAGAGACTCATTAGTTTTATGAGCATCAATAGAAATAGGCTTCAAAGCTATTACTTCTTAGTTAAGAAAAGGTCCCAAGATAAAATTCAACATTACATTTTTCATGTTTAGATGTTATCTTTACACGGTAAGGTGAAAGGAGAGGTTTTAACCTGCTTGGTAAAACTTAATAACTCACTCAGACAATGTAATGAATTGTTTTGATGAATTGTTATTTATTTTACATAAGGAAATTAATCCCATGGAAAAACTGCTGCCACAGTACTATAAAGCTTGTGCACTGCAACTATGGCGCTAAACATCAGCACCACGGACAGCGCTTTTATCAAAGCAACCAACGTCTGACAAGGCTTTTAGCATCTGCAGTATTAATTTTTTTTCTATTAATATATCAAGAAACACCTTGTTGCAGACAAACTTCATTCAAAGGCATCTTTGATATACATGAATACAAAATATATTAGGAAGGCCATGTCAGACACAAAACAAGTAGCCAAAAAGGAAACAAAACAAAAAAATTGTCAAATTGGTGAACTGTCAGTCAAGTTTTGACAATCCATTTCGAACTTGAAATTGGTCTATAAGCACACAGTAACACAATCAGAATGTTATTAATGCAGCGATGTGAATAAGATGAGGTCCGTGTAAACGTCAGTTCTCTGATTATGTCATTGTATTTATACTACTAGTTGGATTAAGCTTCAAGATGTGTGTACTACCATTATTCTCACATTACTGAGGGCATTTCAACCATGCAAGCATGACTACTAATCTGAGTTTTTACTCCATTGGGTGCTGCTTGAGTCACATGCTGAAGACATTTTACTCTGTTATGTCATTTATTAACACTCCTCAAAAACCTCCTATTAGTGTAACAGTACATGCTCTATCTTGAAACTACTGTTAAAATGATTCTTTGAAAATATAAAAGGGCAAAAAGGGCTTTTGCAATTATTACATAATAGACAAAATGGTGTACAGCAGTGTGGCAAAGATAAGGATTTGGTTTGAGGTTAACAATTGGAGGTACTGATGTACTGTAATACAAATGAGGCATGTTATGCAGCATGGAGGCATTGGCATTTCTGAGTTTTCCTGTAAAAGTCCTTGTCCTTCAACACTTTAATAGCATCAACAGCCCACTTTAGTCTATGGATGCCTGAGGCTCTGCAAGTATACACAGATGTTGCAACTTCTTAAGTGTTTCAATTCAAAATCACACCACAGATTCATCAAAACAAAAAGTTTAAATACTCTATGTATTGAAAGTTTTTTTTTTATATTTTATATCATTATCATTTTTTATTTTTTTCAATTTTAGCAATTGTTTTCTGCCATTTAGCATCTGTGCACATGATCTAGGTGCAGTTAAATATTTTCCATTTAGACCACTTAAATCACCCATACTATTCAGCAAATCATAAAAACAACACTTTTAAAGCTGTCCAAAAAGGATGGACAAAAAAATGATTACACCTTGCATAACCACTACATAAAGTCAACTTAGATAAGTTATATATATTGGCTATTTACAAAGACAGCACTTTTTGGGCCTTTATTGGTGCACATGCAAGTCTATGAGAGTGATTAATTTGTAATCTCCAAGTAATTATAAAAAAAATTCAATGATCATTAACTCTTTATTTAAGATTTCGACAAGTCGTGTGTTATCAGCTTCAATTACGCTTTCTGTCCAACTTTGCTAGAAACAAGCTAATTTACTTTAACCTTATCTAAGAAACCTCTCTTGCTTCCTGACAGCTGAGTTAGCTCTAGTTCTGTACAACAGTCCTAAAAGATACACATGTCACTGATGATTTCAAATATTTCCTCTCACTGCAGGTGAGACATTTTTATAAACATCTTTTGATTTAATTTTCAACCCACATTTGACATAATGATGACGTCTCTTTCCGAGTGCCATGAATATAGATGCACCTGGACCATATAGGCACACTATGCAATAGAAAAGCTAATGGACCATTAACAGTGGTAAGAAGTCATTTAAAAATCTCTCTTAATTGCAATTTATTACAGCTGATAATATGACTTGTAGTTTGTACTGTAAAGGCCAGTGAAAAAAAAAAAAAAAAAGCCTTGTTGTCACCTGAAATCCTTGGATACATTGTTCTGCTACCTACCATTGCCCAGCTAGTTTAATCTTGTAAAGCTAGTCATGCAAAACTGCAGGTCTACCTTCAGACCGGATTACTCATTGGATCAGAGGCGCCCATTTGGCGTTGCCACAACAACATCTTCCATGACATGATGGATCCTTGTGTCTTTGTTATGCCTACTTTTGAACTCCGAAATCAACTCCCTGTTGACAGTAAATCCTGCTACTACCTGTCTTGTGGGGAAAATATGAGAATGTTACGTCTATTTTCCATTTTATTCTACATTAAAAGAATGCAACTATCAAATTCCCCTTTCATTTGAATAAAAATTGCTTACATTTCAAAAGGTGCATTTAGTCAGAGGTAGCTTGGCCTTTCCCTTTAAAGTATTTGCAGGATAACAAATGAAAGTCAAAAGCATGTCCTTTCTCTAACACCTTCATTGTAAGGAGGGCAACTATATTAAGACTATTTATACAAAAGGAGAATCAATGCTGCATGACCATGTGGTAAATGTCCCTCTTATTGGCCTGAGGGTAAACTGGCTGCTATCAAGAGGCAGTGTAGGGTGAGAGGGTGGTGGGGGGCAGTGGAAGAGGTTTGGAGGGGAGAGGCAGCCCAGCAGGTAGCCATCTCCTAGTGTTCAGCTATTTGACCTCTGGAAACCATCCAAGCACTGTCTCTGCAAGACACGCCATGACCTCACCTTTCACGTCTCAAGTGAAATCCCACAACCACCATCCGCCAGCCAATTAAAAAGTTATGCATAATTTATCATGTCATTTGCCAGCACAATCAAATTGAATATGAGTTGCTGTTAATTCTTGGTCATTTTCTCTCTGCAAGCAAGCAAGCATGGAAGAGAAACCTGTAACCTGATTTTCTCGCTCATGTGGGGTAATGTTATTCCTGCAAAAAGAGCTTACATAGAGGCTGGACTCAACCGCTTTTGCAGATATGATGAATGCAACTCTTCCAAAAACGTGATGGTAATTTTTTTTAAATACAGGGCCGTTAATGACAAAGCTGAAACATCTCACATCCCCATTGTGCAAGGCCAGCACAAAAGACGCGCCATGCCTGTGAAATGAAAGTATCCTCAATGGGAGAGCTATCCCTGACTATTAAAATTGTGGCCTAGGGGTGAAATCGCATTACAGAGGCAGCTAGAGATTCTTATTCTTTCCCACTCTACTCTCAGCAAGCTGAAGGCAGGTAAAACACATCACCTTCATCCATGGTATAAAATGACTCCCCCGTTTCTCCAATTAAAAGATAGCACTAAAATACAGGAGACATGAAGCTGCGATAGCATAATTGCCCACTACAGTCGGCACGGTTGTGAGCAAAGCTTGTTCGTTTAAGCCTGGAGGGCACATCAGACAGAAGCAAGGGTGACACGCACAGGGACATTAGCGGACATCTCTCATGATCCAAATCCTCACTTTTGCTTAACAGCTACGGTTTAATTGTCACTAGCTCTGCCAATCATTTAGCGCATATGCTCAGTCCTTCTCGTCCTTGCGGTCAAGATAAATCCGTGGGACGAAAGCCAGACATCTTAATGACTAATGCACCTGTGGCTATGTACTACTCATTTTTCCTGCACAGAAACAGAAAACACACACAAACAAACAGCAACAAATGTGCCACACCAATTAATACCAACGTAAAATGTTGAACGTCAATTGTCTTTTGATAAAAGACAATTTCATTTTTATTACATTACATGTCATTTAGCTGACGCTTTTCTCCAAAGCGACTTACAATTGCAATATATGTCAGAGGCCACACGCCTCCGGAGCAAGTAGGGGTTAACTGTCTTGCTCAGGGACACATTGGTTGATTTATCACAGTGGGAACTGAACCCAGATTTCCTACACCACAGGAATGTGTCATATCCACTGCGCCATCACCACCCATTTTTATCTGGGCAATCAGACAGTGGAGGGCATTACCAAAGAGGAATAGACAAGTCTGGGGATCCAGCACATTGTGAAGGGCTAAGCAATATATCCTTCCTTTAATCTATGTGAGACTTTTTGTATAGTTTTGTAGACTGTTTAAATTGAATGCCCAGATCCACCCACTGCTAATGACCAGCTAATCTCACAGGCCATCTCCTAGTGCTTGGATGTGTATTGCAGTCAAGTTTAGAAGGTTGTTTTAAGAACCAGTCAATTCCATTTTGCTGCAGTTTTGTACTATTAAGTAAGAAGAAAAAAGAATAGAAGAAAAGTCTTACTTCAGTCAGAATCTGGGAAAGTCTATTCCAACTTTTGCATGGTTGGCAACATTACATAGCGACTTTACGTAAACATACATGCTGACTTTCTTAAGCCAAGTGGCGTGATATCTGTATGCATCTTGAGCTAACCTCATGTATGTCTACACTGTATATAGCGGACATAAATACATCACTCGGCATGTTATCGCCACTCGCCGTGTTATCACAAGAATAAAACAACTGTTGAGTTTAGAAAACCTGACACGTGGGTTGGGTTTAGGAAAAGAATAACAGGGTTGGCATTAGTAAAAAAAACAACTAATAGTTGAGTTTATGAAATGTGACATGCAGGACACAATCCCCGGTATTCTGAGTGGAAGTCCTGAGTTTTACCCATCCACCACCCCTATCAATATCCCTATGTGGATTTTTGCCCTTTCTTACCACTCGCTACGGCATGAATGGCATTGCTGAAGTGAGTATGCGTCCTGATAACGCAACCAATAACGCCATACGAATTGACAAATCATATATACACCATTTCATGACAGTCTGTGGTGGGAATCAAAGAATTTTTACTAAGTTTATTATTCAGATCACAGGGCAATGCCCTTTGCAGACATGACAAGCTTGTTGTCTAGTCTCCATCCCTCTGTAACTAGCATGTTGGTCGTGTCTCCTCAGTCAATTAATCTCTCTCTCTCTCTCTCTCTCTCTCTCTCTCTCTCTCTCTCTCTCGAGCCGGACAATGTCTTCTATTCTTTAAGCCTTTGTAAGAATTCTCAATTGAGCAGTCATAAAAGTTTGCCCCTTATGACACACAATTATCACTATATTTTCATTTTCAATTATAAAACTTAGATGAAAATAGACTGAAAAGAAATTACATTTAAGTTCTAAATTCAATCAGGCACTTGTTCAATTGGCATACTGTTGTATTGTTCAGTGAGTATGGGGAGTCATTTAATTTGATAACCCATAATGTACTTCCTTCATGAATGGGGCCCATCAAGGTCCATCGAGATTGGCAGCTTTCCTTGTCTCATCATCACATGCAATGTTTTGTGGAAGTGGTTGACAGGGGAGCATTATGAATTCTTTATGCATTCTGATGTGATTTTTATTGTGTGGTGTGAGTGGAGAAGAGTGTGATTTACATGTGATCTGGAGAAACGGTCAGTCTTTTGGACCCACAGCCCGCTGCTCCTGGCATCACCACATAGCCAGCATACAGTAGTGTCTTCTAACCCCGTATTACGGCAGTTTGAGAAATGGTAACGTTATTTTGATCTATTAATTCGTCAACAGGGACACGATTTTCTCAATTATTTTGTGGTGGTCCCCACAAATAATAGGAACGTGACCAATGAGACTGGGCTGCAGCAGCCTGCTCTGGGGGACAACAACGGCCGCCGGTAAAAGAAAACTCAGATTGGACACATAGTCTAGCTAGCTGTCTGGATTGACCCTGCAGAGATCTGAGGAGCAGTTAACCATAGTCCTCGTAAATATACCAGAAAATTTATGAGGATGCGGAATGGCTCCAGCTATCTGCAGCCCTCCGGAGCAAATACAGAGAGCTTCTATTTTTGCTGGTCAGAGGTTTTGTAGTTCTGTTTATAGAAACTACATCCTGTAATATTGCGCGATCATATGTGAATTTGCGAGATCCCGTGGGTCCTTGTGACTTCAGCTGTCAGTCATGGACGCAGCTCTTCTGCAACATATCTTGAGCTGGTGGGTACTGAAGGATGGTGGAGCACGGAACCGACACGCAACTGGAGTTAGCTAATCGTAGCTAATGCTACGAAGCGAGAGAAACATAATTATTTGTGGTTGGGAGTTTCAGATGAACTCTGAAAGCCATTACTGTAGATACACAGTAAAGCCAGAGGCTTCCTGTGGTCAAACGCGTGTCCGAATGTGTAAGAGAGAGAGAGGGACAAGGAAGGGCTAAGCCGAGGACAGAACAGCCCTCATTATACACGGCTTTGACTATTTGTAGAGTCACAACCATTGTCTCAGCCAAGGGAGGTTATGTTTTCGTTTTTTTTCTAGCTTGGTTTGTTTGTGTGATTACTGAAGAACTACTGAATCCAGCAGCAAATGAAACAATCATTAAAAGGAAGATGATGGGTCAAATGATAAAAGAATGAAGAAATGCACTCATTAAAAAAGAAAATTTAATTAAGCTTATAAATGCACCTTTGATTGTCATTTTATAGAACTGTGAGTAGATTGCAAAAATAATGACTTAATCTGTGAAATTGACAAACAACCTAGAAACTATGTTAGTCTTATCTCAACTTATATTCAATCTTCTCCTCATCAGATCACCTGCAGCTATCTCGGCTAAAACAATGTACGCTTGCCCGAAGAATACCTTACAGTCTCACCGCACAGTCTTCCTTTATAAATACCAGATTACGTGTAAGTAAAGGCGTATGCGTGGTTTTTGTGCGTATGCATTGTTTAAACAGTACTGTAAATCTGGCCCCTTATGAAATTTGCTCGGCTAATTCTCCAATGTCCATAAATGAGAGCTTTTCAGTAGGCATACTGTCAGTTAGTAGAGTTTTGTGGGAAGCATAATGAGCCAGTGTGTTTTCCCCCTCACTGCTACAGTATTGAGAAAGACACCCAGTCAGACAGTAATTTAGCTGCCCAATTGACCAGTATTTTCACTCAGGCAGCACACAGACACTTAACTGCATCTAGCCAAAGAAAAAAAGAAAGATATAATTAGCATATCTCAACTACCATATATCATTTACAAATATTTTAAGTACAAAAAGAGAATCAAGAGAGGTACCTCAGTCTAATCTTTTGCAGACGAAGACATCATGAAACAAAATAAGAAAAGAGCACAGTATTAACATTGAATGCCAAAAAGCAAGATTAGAAGTTCCATTCCCACTGGGTCCATGCATATAAAAAAAATAAAAAATAAAGTACTACAAGGTGCTTTTGATAAACATCCACACTGTTAGACTTTTCTGTAATTTCTACAGTTACCACAAAATGCCCAGTAAAATATTATAATTTTCTTTTCCAGTTCATTACTGTTTTTTGCAGTAGTCTGCTGTAAAACAACCGCAGTAGTGCTACTTTAGTTGAATAAGACAGACTTAAATAAAATATTTAGTTCATGTTATAAAAGCATAGAAATGAAATGGAAAAATAAAATCTCTCTATAAAATTAAATTATTTCATTTTATAGAGATATTGCACATTTTATTTATTATGCTTTTAGCAGTGAAGGTAATTTAAAAATGTGACATACTTTTCAGCAGTGTAAATAACTTATTGAGAGTTGTAGAGACAAACAAGAAACGGATTACGGATATAAATGCTTGACCACCATATTTGACCTCTGACCTCACGACTTCAAAAGAATAGCGGGTAGATACTTCAAAGGTGTTGAAAGAAGTAGAGGCTCGAGACATCAACGGAGTACCGGTGTTATGTGCCTTCTGGTTTTTCCACCTACTGGTTTCCGAGCCTGTCCAGATGCCGTGTAAACCTATCAACGGCTACCCACGTCGATAGATTCACTACAAATTAATAAACATTTTACTGGCCTTTGCATGTCGCACCTCAATATAAACTGTACTGAACTGAACTTAATATCTGAGCACGACACTACAAACACATTGTACAGCGGGAAAATAATGTGTTTTAAAAGAAATTACGATGATCCGTGTCGCGCTGGGTTCGAACCTCTTCAGCAAAAATAATGGCATACAAGTCCACTGCACCGTCCGCTAGACCATCAGATCTATCAGGTTACTGGTGAAAAAACTTTGCTTTCTCTCAGTAGAACAAGACTCACAATCTAACAGAGTAAACCGAAACAACTTGTTACCTTGATTAAGGCTTAAAAACAAAACTATATCGTGCACTATAACCTCCTACTACACCTCTGCGCCATCCGTGTGCAAGGACTTGTCATAAATTACACCAGGCAGCACAGTTTGTAAAACAATCGGTCTAAAACAACTGGTTACCCTGGGCTGGAAACGCGTGATCTCAATGATCTCAAACAGCTACAACAACAGGTTTCTTGGATTTATGAGAATAAGCAATATTGACGTGGCTCAAATGCCTACATCTATGTTTCCAATAGAATACAACGTACATGGGCTAAAGTCAATTATTTGGAATTTATTCAATTCAATAGAATTTATGTAAAATATTTTAAATTGTTTGTACAGCCAATGCCAAATAGTGTAATATATTGTGAACCACAATTACAAAACTATAATACAGCAAGACAATTACAGTATCATTTAGCAAATTGTAGTTACAATATGATTACTGTAAGGGTATTATACAGTAAAACTAAGTTACAGTAAGGGTATTTTTACTACTGTAAAACTAAGGTACAGTAAGGGTATTTTTACTACTGTAAAACTAAGGTACAGTAAGGGTATTTTTACTACTGTAAAACTAAGGTACAGTAAGGGTATTATACTACTGTAAAACTAAGGTACAGTAAGGGTATTATACTGTAAAACTAAGTTACAGTAAGGGTATTATACTGTAAAAAACATGTACAGTTATGATACTGTAATCACGTAGTTACCGCAAAAATACAATAAAAAGTCTAACAGTGCACCAGCTGGCATGTGGCAGGTTGTAAAAGCTTTTCACCTACTTCCAACAACCAAACAAACAACCCAAACAATCAAAAGTAATCTCATGTTAAGAAACCAAAGCAACACAAGAAGGTACAGGCTCCAGCTTGCATCCAAATTTAGTTTTAATGAATAACAATTAAGAACTTCTGAATTAGCTTTTCCTTTTTGGAATGTCCAAAGCAGGAAAAGTCTGAAAAGGTGATCATAAAATGTCTACTTTACTGACACAAACAGAAGTCATTTGCATGCCTGGCACACAGAAATCTAGCTTCAGTCTGTACATATCCCATGATGAAATTCTTCACAGTCGCTGTTCCCCAGTGAAAAAAAGGTACAGTTTAAAGCAGTTGTGCTTTTAAGATTATGTTCTGTCTGTGCCAGATTAAATCCAGACATAGCAGGTGTCCCGGTGCCCCCCCTCCCACTGTAACATTGTGGTGCCCTAAAGCAAGACACTTATTGAATCTGTGACTGCTCCAGTGGAGCTGCTCTGTAGCCAAAAGTACAAGAGTGTGGTTTGTTGGACAGTGTGTGAATGGATCTGATGGATTTAATTCAACAGGAGGAAGAAGAGAGCTAAATCACCATGGCATGTCTGTGGTTTTAATCCAATCTAAATCGGCCACAACACAGAACCATAACATGAGCACAATCTCTGAAACAGAGGTCATGTGTGGAGCATGACAAGGTTGCAAGCCAAAATGAATTGGCCTTCAGCCGCCACACTGTGCATTGGCCTGTTGGCAGATTCATAAAATCCAATGTTTGAGACACAAAGGCTTTGTTCTTGATCGACTATCCGACTACTATCAAATGTTTAAATCGCTCATTATGACATTAACTGCTTTGTAAAAAAAGTAAAAAGTGTGTTGGTGGTTGCTGATGCAGCAGGCCCTGCCATCCTGCATGGTCATAATAGGGCTGTTAACTTTTCAGATATGTTCTGCTATGGTTTCAGTACCAGTTCAAGTACATGCATAATGAATTATCTGCTGTGAAGTTGTGTATGCAAATATAGGCCTGACTGCAATAAGTATTGCCCTGATTCATTATGGCTGTACATTAGCTGCAAAAACAACAGCAGAAACCCATACATTGTACTTATTGTGTATCATACAGGTTAGATGAGAGAGACTTAAAATACTGAAATCTATATTTATACACAAGGCATCAGAAAACAAGTGTAGTTTTGCATACAGGCTAAACTAGGTATAAAAACGCAAAGGCTGCAGATGTATGGGAAGAAGATATTGGGGAAGTCAAATGTTTAATAAATGTTTTTATAAAAAAAAATGTCACTGTAACAAACTGTTTTCTGACTGTGTGGGATAGTATTACAAAAGAAAGTGTTGTAGCACACATTTTTAAATGCTCTTTTTTTATATATCTATATATGTATCGCCATCTCCCAACCACACTGTTCATCAGTTGGCGGAAAAGACCTAACGCTCCATCCCGTCTCCTTGTTTGTTTCAGGGGATCGACATTCATTCCACTTTGTCTAATCTGTTGTTGCACTAAAAACAATAAACAGGGGCCAGCTGTAGTCAGGATTTTGTTTGGATTATTCCAAGCTGCAAGTGAAAGGAACATTCTATAAAACACGAATTACACAGAAAAAAGACAAATTGGATGTGACATTTCCACCTACTGGTTATAGGAAAATGTCAGGTTTCAGCAAGACAAACAATTTAAAAGGTTAAAAGAAGCTTTTGGTCATACTGAAGGAGAGAACATTGTGCTTGCTGGTAATGGATATAAAGTAACTGAACTGACTTGGTACTGAACATAAGTTGTCTACTTTGAAGGTAAATACACCATCTTAATATTTTACAATTTCAGTTTATTGTCAATCTACTAACTCTTTCTGGTAAAAAAAGGTAAAAACATCCATCCATCCATCCATCCATCCATCCATCCATCCATCCATCCATCCATCCATCCATCCATCCATCCTGCTTATACTATGTATTTGTTGAGATAACATTGTTATGTGCTGATTCAGGTCACTCTGACAGCGAGAGGTATTGGGGGAGGGAATCACCTTATTTCTCAAAGCCAAACCCTAATAAAGTTAGTGTCTAGGAGTGGTTTAGGTATGGATCAAACCACTCCCAATATCAGTCTCATCAAAAAATGCAAATAAACATAAATCACAATATACAAAGAAACATTGGAAACATGGTAGTAATGGTGCAGAGATAATGCTCATTATAATTACAAAAGGTACCAATGATCCTGTGGACCTAGAAGGCCTGACCCTGCTAACACGTTCTGGGGCTCCCGATCATGCTTCACTCCCAGTGCCCCGGGGCTGACGTCCTGCCATCCTACCTTTCTTTATAGTAGTGGTGGCAGTATTAAATGGACTGTATTTATATAGAGCTTTTCTAGTCTTAATGACTACTCAAAGCGCTTTTACATAGTACAGGAACCACTCACCATTCACACACATTCATACACTGCTCATCAGATAAACATTCACACACACTTACACTCTGATGTGCAGCATCTGGGACAGCTTGGGGTTCAGTGTCTTGCCCAAGGACACTTCGACAGGGGACTGCACGGCCAAGTGAACAGTAAAGTTAATATTATCATTATTGGTAGTGGCATAAAAAAGTATTACCAGTCAATTATATTCACTTCTTGCCCATACTTTCCCTTAGATTGCCACCTCCCTTTCTCCTCTCTATCTTTTATATTCTTTCTAGTCTGACACACATACACACTACAACACCAGACAACTTTTGTAATTGTCATGGACTCACCATTTTATTTTCCACTTGTTGTCCTGTTCATTTTCAGTTGTTTGTCTTGGAATAGAGGAAACAAATGATTTGGAAATGCATCAAAGAGATGTGAGATATACAGTTTAGGGGATTATGCATAGAGGCTTATATGCTGTTCTAGGATAACCTTGTGTTTATCAAACACAGAACTGTGCAGAGAAAAATGGAAAGTGTCCAGTTTGTGCTTACTGAGTAGGTTTCCTTACAGCAGGGTTTAGTAACAAGACTGATACAAAATTGGTAATGGGATGTTATTGTCAGGCCTACTTAATTTTCTTTCCCACCAGAGGCACAATCAATCACACCACCAGCCTTGCTAATGATCTCTGACAGATTGACAAGGCTTCTCTTCTGAGAATTCTCATGAAAACAGGCATGTGTATTGATCAGCGGGTCTCCAAATAGCATCCAGCTGATGCATATTTTATTAGTTTGCACAAAACAGAACAGACGTAGAACAATCTCATTTCCGAGTGCTTACACACACTGAAATTGAAATGTCTCTCAGCAGAGTTCGCAAAAGGCTTGGATAATAAAAGCAATGGAAAATGTGACGACAAGGCTACCAAGTATAAGAAGATGGTTCCCTTAAGGCTTTACTTTAAAAAGGATACAAATACAAAGTGTCCAAATGTTGTTGGACATTAATTTAATTGTCCTCGAAACTGCCCTGTCTTCCCTCATGAAGAAGCTCAAACCTCGCATTACACAAGAGACAGTCCCAACACTAGCAGTAAATTTGTAGGACTTCCCATCATACTCGGTACCTCAATACCCGAGCAAAGTCACCTTGGTGGATAGGATCCCGAGACCTATTGACTTTGTACATTATTAATTCAGTTTCAAGCATACAGCAGAGCAGCAGCATCATTTCAGAAGCAGAGATGAGAAATTGGAACAGCTGGAGGTGGCTTTTCTCTCTGGCCCACCTGTCAATACCCACACCAAAAAGAGATGGAGGTTGCAGCCCACATGTTGGGTCAAGACAAGTGCCACTGGAATCCAAATTTATTTTCCATGTCCATGAAAATAAAGTACAAAAGTCGTTTTTTTAAAAGTTGTCACTCAAGTAAACAAAGCTCAGGAGGGGTTCCAACTAAGCTCCCTGTTGCTGTGAAATATTTTTATTATTTACCATTTTTCCACACACAAGAAAATATTTGGGGAAGCAAACAATGCAATATGGCTCAAACAGTAGATGACAGAGAAATACATTATCATTGTGAAATTAGATATTCTCTCTTTTTGGGGAGAAGGTTTTTTTTTTTTGTCTACTGCCAAGAGTGTTTGTGATGCCAAAGCATTATTAAAGACTGTAGCAACAGCTGCCACCACAAAAATAAATGTTCCATGCAAAGTTGTGGCTTTGATGTTTGAATTGAAACCTTCCACCGTGAGCAGTGATTCCACTAGGATTGTGCAAAAAAATAAAAAAATAAATAAAAAACGATTTGTATTCGAATCGCGATTCAAGCTCTACCAATTCAGAATCGATTCATAGAATTTTTTTTTTTTTAAATCTACTGCAAGACACATAATAGATACTTTATTGATCCCCAAAGACAATTTCAAGGTCCCAGTAGCACGCACACACACACACACACACACACACACACACTCTGTGTATCTTTTTTTTTTTTTTTATTGAGAATTGTTTTTAAATCGGAAACAGATAGCATGACATTTTCTGAATCATAAAGATTCCACACTATCAGTGAAAACATATCACTAGGTTTTTCAAGACACTGGCTCACTGCAACCTGTGGCCATAATGCCCACTGAACAGAAAGCAAACATTAATGCAATTTCAGCCGGCTGTGATAAGAGAGAAGCAGTGTGTAATGACTGCCACGGACAGTCCGTCAACAGATCTATAAAAAGTTATTACTGCTCAAGATAAAGCAATGTCGATAGAAGGGGACAGATGTGCTGCTGTAAGTACGTGTCAGCTTGGTTCCGCACCCCTGTTTGTCTGACAGGCCTAACCTTTTTACTGCAACCCACCTGGCTGACAGCCTCACTGCCTACTTCCCCTGGTTATCCTGATGTTGCTTTTCTCCTGCAAGAGACAGTAAATCCCTATCAAGCTCGGCACACAGGAGAATCTCGAGAAATTGCTAAACCATTTTGGGCACACTTTACTGTTTCTCCCTGTTTGGCATTAATGGGTAGTATTTACACATTTAACACATGGTTTTTTTTAACTCACTACAATGTAGATGTAAGCAGATAAAAGGGTTAATAATATATTTGTATTTTTGTTCATGCAGTTATGCAAGTTCTAAGTTCATGGTGACTGGTGTATAAATAGATAATGAATAGGAATACCGTAAAACACAGTTGTAATAAAATAAAAATATGGCCTCATATAAAATATTTTAATTGTTGTTAAATATTGTACATGAATAAAAACTAGAAAACTCTCTCATACCTACATTATGATGTGTTATAAACTTCATTACGTATTTATACACTGCTAAAAATGATAAATTGAGGGGTCTTAAAAGTAAAGTATGACCACAATGGGGATAAAAAATGTCCAGCCTGAGCTCTGAGTATTTTTTGTGTGGTCAGTAAGGAAAGCAGTCCAGCTGTCAGGGTAATTATTCAATGCTGTGTTGAGACGTTCCACTGCAGAGGCATTCAGAAGTTGTCATGATGTAAAGATTACAGCCCTTGTACATGCATGACACTTTTGACAACTCTGAAGTGACGCTTTTGTCAAAACACATCTCATAAATATTCACTTAACAGCTAATCTCTTTTGAAAACTATTCAGCTATGAGGTATAAAGTCCAACAAGGAAGAATGTCGTGGCATTTTTTCATAACAAATGAAAGAAACAACATTGTGTTAAGAGACGCTTTTAAAGACAGACAGACAGACAGACAGACAGACAGACAAACAGACAGACAGACAGACAGACAGATATAAACAAAACACTGCACTACAGAAAAAGGATGAAATTTAATTGACTGAAACTAACAATTGATTGACTGAAATGTGATCGACATTAAATCAAAATGAAGTACCAAAATTAACAGTTCAACATTATTAACCACCATTCAGTTAACTCGTAAACAACTTCCTTTTGCAGCTTGATTGAATCAAAGATACATTTCATCCCAACATCAGCACCATAGGGTTGCACGACCTCTGTGCCACCTAGAAAATACTGTGACATGAGCACAATGTAACCCCAGAGAGGTACTCCATCACAATACGTCTGCAGATTAATGGCTGAAAATGTCACAGGGAATAAGGTCATGCACCAAAAGACCTGGCTATGAAGAGACATCTGAGCACTTTGGAATCTAAGTTGCAGTTCCATGGTCCACTGAGAAGCCAAATGTGCCAATGTCTGACACACACACACACACACACACACACACACACACACACACACACACACACACACACACACACACACACACACACACACACTCTGATGAGGGAGGACAGAGACAGGGTATACTCTTACATGGAACATTAGACATGATTAGAAACTATTCACTGAAATGCCTCTGTCACTTCAATGACACAGCATTACAGCAAAAGGCCCAGGAGATAGTGAGTGCATTCTTCACTATCTGCAACATGTGACATAAGAGTTTAAAACTTTGCTGATGACACCATAAGCCAATGTCAAACTCAGAAATCTAGCTTATGATAACACAAGCCTTTGCCTTTCCACTTCCAGAAAAAAAACACTTTGGTGAGGATGTCCACGAAGAAGCTAAATATGCCAAATCTAAAGTATTCCAGCAATATTTTATATTGACATATGTTGAATTTGTTCTGCTTTGCACCACAGCATAAGTAGGCCATGATTGTCAACACTTTGGCCCAGACAAAAAAAAAATAATCTCCACAACAATTGCAGACCCGACTGTAAACGAGAATCAAAACCCATTCATCGTGGAATTTCTAGAAAAAGCCATATTGTTGTTTGAGCAGTTTTGGTGAATTAAGACTTCTCTCAGACTCCACGTTAAACCCTTGCTTTTTGTGACTAATGATCTTATTATCTTCTCAAATATGTGCCAGCCAGTGTAATGGGTGCACATTATCTTATTGAAGAAATAACTATTTGTTCTGCCCTTAATTAAGGCCTAGGGAATATCCCCTTATGACACTAATGTACATTTTAAACATTAAATTCCAATACTACATTAAAAACAGTTATTAAGGTTCCCCCTCATGTGTCACTTTTTCCACAATCTCCCAGATATGATGTTGCTGAAGCAGGAGCAGATTCACCAAATGCTGAGCAGAATGCCCTTACTCTTGTCAGATAATGGAATTGTGGGTTTTATACAATACAATATAGTATTATTTGTACTGCATAAACACCCAATGTGACACCTGATTTGTAAACCTCCTTTAAGTAGTATGAATAACCTTGCATAGCTTTAAAACAAAGAGAATAGAAGGTGTTTGACTCCAACCATCCTCCACTCACTTTGGACCATGGCCTGTTGTGTGGTAGTGTGTCTGTGAGGCTTACATGTACTGTATATCGAAGTTAAAGCTATTCAAACAGCAAAGCTAATAAGAGTGTTTTCACAGATCGAGAGCAGCATAATCCTGTGCTTAATTAGGCACAAAACCGGAGGAAAATATATAAAAAGGCAAGGTTAGGAAAAGAGGAGGATCATTTCCATCTAGTGTAAAAGTGTGAAAGTCAGTCTGAACTATTTCCCACTAATTAATATGTATTTTCCTCTAAGTCAATGTTGAAGACTCCTTGCCACCTGCTTCTGCCCTTATGGCATGCCACTTGGGAAATCTTACAACAGGCTTCAATGTCAGCTGCTACTGATTTTCTTCAGAAAAGCGCAAGAAATTATTATGATGGACAAGAACAAATATATTATGATGGGGAATATTCAATTTTTGACTGCCAGAACAAGGATTTACCCAGTGGCACAGCCCTTCTCTCTGAGCATATACTGTACATTTCCATTTACAAATCACTTTTATTTACACATAACACAAATATTGTTTATAGTGATGCATTTTATTAATGAAATTGTACACTGCAGCACAGTGCTTGGTCAAAGAAGGCTATTATATCTGGTAATATGATAGTGGTCAGCCTGGAATATGCCAACTGGAAGGAAGAAAAAAAAAAAAAATCGTCAAGAACATACATGCCAATTCTGATGATGTTCAATTTGACACGTAGCTTTTTCTTTCTAAACATTGTGAATCGTTGTTGAAGAGCCATTCTCTCAGAGCCAGAGCAATAGCTTTATCAATAGTTCCTCTTTGATTGAATTCCAGCCTCCACAACCTGCAACAAAACATTTACAGACACCCACAATGTAACACCATAATCATGTTTGGACTGAGAAAATCAAATTCTCAGTCAATTATCTTGGCCTCTATGGAACTGATAATGGTTGCTCTTAAGCAGTAAATTGGCACCGTTTAAATGTAAACACAATGTTTCACACTGAATGTGTTGGCTCAGTGTATCAGGTTTCCATTCTCTGGTCCAGGGCCACTTTTCCCATTGGTGGGCGCTGGTGGTGGTGTGAGACAGGCCGCTGGTGTACAGAGGGGTTCTTGGACTACATTAACATTATCAGTAAATCCCATCATAGGCTCGGAGCAGTAAGCCGGATGCTGTGGCAAGGCTCCAGCTATGGTCTCCACTGGCATATTCAGTAGCCAAAAACCATGTGATGAAATCAAAAAGGCTGTGTCACAGCACAACTGAAGAGAATATTTTGTCTTCCAGTCAGTCAGGAAGACAATGGCCTATAGTATGACACCTATACAGTCTTAAAATACAGAGCATCGCTGTCAAGGGGAACAACAGAAATCATTCCATGTCAGAGTTTTCTGAATGTGAAAAATGGTGGCATTGTTGCACATGAGGTAAATGTAAAATTCTCAACTGGTACAGTAAGTCATTCTCAGTGACAGGTTGAATTTGGAGTCTCTGCTTTTCCAAAACAGCTCCTTTGTTTCTAAAATGCCATTCCTTAATTTAAAACATAAAAAAGGTTTTTGAATGTTTTCCTAGTTTTTGAAGGATCCTAAATGAATGACTAATTATTTATCAAGAGGAAGAATGATACAACTAGCAGCAAATGTGTTTTATTTTTTCTAATCATCACAGCTGCTTAGTAACTAGTGTCACAGTAAAGCAGTGGTATCTTTTTAAGCCGTTTCATACCTTCCATGTACAATGTTTTACCTTGAATCCAGTCTTATTGTTGTTTTTTTTATTAATGCATAAATAAACAAAAAAATGGTTAATTCCTTTTTATTTACACTATAATGTAGTGCAACATAAGACTCAGGTACCATACGTTTGCTATTTTAAAATAAAATGTTCAAAAAGGTAATAGTGTTTGATTCAAAAAGACAGCATTGATAACCAAATGCAAAAAGGACCATAACATTACTACGGCAGAGAAAGGCAAATAATATGCCACATTACTATATAAACACATTACTATACCAACTGAGCAGCAATGTCCTGACATACTGTACGCTGGAAGATTAAAATAATTATGGCATGCTATTAAGCCAACAACGAGCAGCCGTTTTTGAAGAAATGTCAATGCAACACCCAATGTAGTTCTGTAAAAACTGCGTTAGGTTTATACTGTAATTGGGTGCTCTAAAAATGAAAGTCCAACCTACACTTTAATTAAGCCATGTCAAAACTTGATATTTCTTTCTCTTTGACCAAATGATTGAAGTCTTGCTCCTGCTGTTGCTGTATTTTCTAGAACAACTCTTTGTTCTGATTTTACTTTCCTGGAGCAGCAAATAGCCCAGAGCTACAAAACCCCCATATCTGACACTTACTGTCAGTTTTCACTGGAAATAATGAGGCTTATATCAGCCAGGAGGATGGCTATTTGACTTTTCTGTCAATAGTACAGCAGCAGCCTGCGGATCATTCAGATGATTTTTTCTTGCCATGCAACTTTTTATATAAACCCATTGTTTCTCTCAAATGACCTAGTATATCTTCAAGAAATGTCCTGACCGAGTTCAGTGAAAGAAATGCCCTAAACATGAGGGCAATGAAATATTCAACAATGCATACGTACACAAAAGCTTTTTGATATTTCAGAACTTGGATCTTTTCCTCAGCAGGGACTAGTGTTTTGTTCTTTTTATAGAAAGATAATAAGTATGTCCCATTTTGCAAGCCAAAACAGTATCCTTATTCAAAGAAATGTGAAAAGTTCAAACTTGTCATGCCAGCAGCATGACGCTGTTTGTTGTTACCACTGCCGCACATATTGCACCGATCTATGACTATGTAGAACGTGGACGTTGCAGTCTCCTGCTGCTCTAGGCTGATTGAAATGGTTTACCATGTTTCAGTGCTCTCTCTTCAAGGAAATGGTTCCACTCTTTAGTTCCCCATTTTATAGCTTGTTTCCAGCTGTTCTAATGCTTCTCGCCTAGTCCTCAGAGTCAATTGGTGAGATTAACAGTTAACTGCACTTCCTATGGTATGGAAAGGATCATAAAGGATTCAACTGAGTGTATACCATGCACATGTTTTACAATCCAATCAAACACAAGTGTGCATGCAAAATTGCAACAACAACACAAATACACATATGGAATTATAGCTTTTAAAAAAGGTCAGTCAAGATGAGCATTATTGCTAAAACATCCTTCTTAGTTGTGTGCTCATAGCGGAATCCTCCAGGTGATATTTCTTAATTTAACAGTAGAAAAAAAATTCACCAAGAGCATGCCTTCAGAGCATCCTGTGTACAAGACATTGTGTTAGAGTTAGACGAAGTAAAAATTAAATTTTCTCCTCAAATAACTGCTGTATATGAACAGTACCAGTCAGACGTGCCAGGTGAACGTCCTTTGTGAAATACAACCAGCTATTAAAAGTGTGTAGATTCCCAGGGGGCAAGGTGCCTTATCCACACTCTTATGTTCTCCTTTAATTAAAAACGCAGCAGAACAAAGACTGCAGGAGAGTTTCCTTTACTTTCTGTCCCAGGCAAATCATATTTGTACATAAATGGTAGCAGTGAGATATATTGCACGACTGACGGGCGGACCAATGGGTGGGGGCGTGCACACACACACACTTCTAAAATGGATGTTGAGCACTTAAATGTGTCCATGCATACACACAAGCAGGTGCTTACTACATATAACATACACACATGCCCTGTACACATACTTTGCCACACACATGCACATACAGACACGTAACACAATAATAGGGCCTTAAACAATGCCATCCTAAGAAAATATGTTTTTAAAAGCTTTTTGTAGCAGCAGGGCCACAAATCACTATTATTATGATAATAACTCTTCCATGTAGTCATGAGTACGAAAAAGGGTAGAATGTAATTTCCCAGACTGTAAAAAATGTCAAGTATGCTGCAGACATTAAACGCATGTACATGGCCTAAGGCACCCTACAAGGGCATGGTAACTGAAACTGAAAGGCTTTAATATTGCTGTATATACACTATTGATTAAAGAACATATCTCATCCCCACACATCACTCTCCTCAGCTGTCGAAACCTTGATCCATGCTTTCATCACTTCCAGAATTGACTACTGCAATAACATTCTTTATGGGACACCACCCAGAGACCTAAAGAAAACCTCCAGTACGTATATACAGAACTCTGTAGTTTGTCTGCTGCTCACCTATTCACACTACCATGACCATATGACCCCAGTCCTCCAGAATGTCCACTGGTTCCCTGTCCCACAAAAGAAACAATTCAAAGTCTTCCTACTCTCTCAAAAAGCCCTCATCAACCAAGGTCCCCTCCTGACCTGCTCCACCACCACACTCCTTTCCATCAGCCTCCACTCCCTGATGCCAAGCTCATGTCGCCACCACTCAGGACCAAGCGCCAGACCAGGGGTGACGAGCCTTTTCCACAGCTGCCCCCTCCCTCTGGAACATTCTCCCCAAACACATCGTGAATGCAACAATCTGTCCATTATGTTCAAATCAAGTAAAAACTTAGCATTTTAAAGTCAGGGTATGATTAAGGTTTGTGTGTATTTTATGTTAAACTCTACTTTGAGTGTTGTAAAAAGCAATGTATGAATTGAATGCATTATTATTATTAACAATAATAAAAGTATTATTGATTTAAAGTACCTATAACAAAACATCCTCTTGTTGAACACAAACTGACAACATGTAGCCTATTATTATTTGGGGAAATAGAATATGTGTTTTCTTGATGGACCAATGCACTGCCAGAAAAAAACTGCAACAACAAATGCTAGCTAGACCACTCATAGTGTAAAAATGCATCCAATGAAACACTATTAAAGACAAATGAATTATACAATGACAAAAAGTAAGTCACAAATCAAAAACTTCCAGAACTGGCTGAATTGTCAACAATTGTATGCTCCTTCTATTGTCCATGACTAACCATCCATGACAGCCACAGTGCACAATATTTTGTTAGCACAACCTGTATGTATGCTTTTGTCTGCAAGTGTAGGAGTGGGGTGAGCTGTTTTGAACTTTTTCTTCCTTCAGGGTTTATATTTGCATCAGTGTTGGGTTACCGTCCGACTCTGCATGACACATAATATCAGGGGGTGTGAATATTAAGACAAACTACACTCACCTAAAGGATTATTAGGAACACCTGTTCAATTACTCATTAATGCAATTATCTAATTAACCAATCACATGGCAGTTGCTTCAATGCATTTAGGGGTGTGGTCCTGGTCAAGACAATCTCCTGAACTCCAAACTGAATGTCAGAATGGGAAAGAAAGGTGATTTAAGCAATTTTGAGCGTGGCATGGTTGTTGGTGCCAGACGGCCGGTCTGAGTATTTCACAATCTGCTCAGTTACTGGGATTTTCACGCACAACCATTTCTAGGGTTTACAAAGAATGGTGTGAAAAGGGAAAAACATCCAGTATGCAGCAGTCCTGTGGGCAAAAATGCCTTGTTGATGCTAGAGGTCAGAGGAGAATGGGCCGACTGATTCAAGCTGATAGAAGAGCAACTTTGACTGAAATAACCACTCGTTACAACCGAGGTATGCAGCAAAGCATTTGTGAAGCCACAACACGCACAACCTTGAGGCGGATGGGCTACAACAGCAGAAAACCTCACCGGTACCACTCATCTCCACTACAAATAGGAAAAAGAGGCTACAATTTGCAAGAGCTCACCAACATTGGACAGTTGAAGACTGGAAAAATGTTGCCTGGTCTGATGAGTCTCGATTTCTGCTGAGACATTCAGATGGTAGAGTCAGAATTTGGCGTAAACAGAATGAGAACATGGATCCATCATGCCTTGTTACCACTGTGCAGGCTGGTGGTGGTGGTGTAATGGTGTGGGGGATGTTTTCTTGGCACACTTTAGGCCCCTTAGTGCCAATTGGGCATCGTTTAAATGCCACGGCCTCCCTGAGCATTGTTTCTGACCATGTCCATCCCTTTATGGCCACCATGTACCCATCCTCTGATGGCTACTTCCAGCAGGATAATGCACCATGTCACAAAGCCTTTATCATTTCAAATTGGTTTCTTGAACATGACAATGAGTTCACTGTACTAAAACGGCCCCCACAGTCACCAGATCTCAACCCAATAGAGCATCTTTGGGATGTGGTGCATCCCACAAATCTCCATCAACTGCAAGATGCTATCCTATCAATATGGGCCAACATTTCTAAAGAATGCTTTCAGCACCTTGTTGAATCAATGCCACGTAGAATTAAGGCAGTTCTGAAGGCGAAAGGGGGTCAAACACAGTATTAGTATGGTGTTCCTAATAATCCTATAGGTGAGTGTATAGAGAAATAATTTGTTGTCACTTTATTTTAATTAATTGTTTATTTAAAAAGGGATGCACATCAATTAACATTTGTTGTTTACACTCAAAATGTGATTGCGCCAAAGTTAACAGAAAACCTAATTTTCATCTGTTGTCCCTTTAAGAAAAAAAAAGAAAACTATTTGTAAAGTAATAAACTTTACTGTATGGTACGTATGCTTCATTTAGGGGTGGCTATCATGAGGTACTGTTACATAAAATGCTACATACATAGGATTATTTACTATTAATTATATTACAGGATGTGCAATTTCAATTAGCTTCAAAGGCCTTTAAGCTATGTTTCTCCTCTCAGTAATAACATTTCGCAGCCACAATTGGACAGCAGGTTTTTCAGGAGTAATAATAAACAATATTTTAAAATGAAGCCATAATGGCCGTGCAACAAAGCTATTACTGATATTGACTCTAAATCAAAATTGACCGTTTCTTGTAGAGCTGCTATTGTCTAAATGTGCCGGCAAGACAGTCCTTATGCCCTATGGGTTTTTCATCATTACTTGCTCTGAAATTAGACATTTTTATTAGATGTAATATATAGAATGAACAGAATATAGTGACACCACATTAAAGTGTAGTTTGTTTCTTCCGTTGACCATCTGCAGTTGCTAGGCTGGGTACCTTATGATGTAAATTAGTACAGATTTACAAATACAAATGTAATCCAGACATGCCTCATTACACAATGAGATTCAATATGATGAATATAACAATTGTTTTAAGGATTAATTATTGGGGTCACATGCATCCAGACAAGCAACAATTAACTAATGTACAAAGCGACTGAAACGGGTCTGGGTTTCTTAAACTGTTGATATGAAATGTGATGGATACGTAGTTTAATGGAAACCTAATGATTTATACAAACACACCACAACGCATACATTTTACTTATAAATAGTTTGTATTTGAACATTTTAAAATAAAATATGAATTGTTTGAAAAAAAACAAAAAATATGGATTTCAATATTGTCTTTATAGAGCTGGTGGTTTCATTTAAAAGCAGCAAAGTAAGTAATGCCACAGCAAAAAAAAAAAAGAATATGTTCAAAGACTTATGTTCAAAGATAAAAAACAAAAGTGCTGGTTGCTTGTTAATGATTTTGCAGTGTAATATTTTTAAAGCCCATAGAAGACACCTGTGTTTAATACTTAAAATAATAAGACTGATGTAAAACAACAAAAAGCACCTTCATAACTGTAACAATATTCAATGGGTAACCTTGTGTCAGCTTCCACTTAAAAGAAGACTGAACATTTAACAGTTAAATGACATAACAGGATGTTAAAAAGAAACTTTGGTCTAAAATAGATGTTGGCTCCTTAATGTTAATTGCCAATCACTAAAAACACACTAATAGTTTCTTTTGTCTCGTTAACTTTAGTTCTCGACTGCGTGTGTGAGAATACACATCAATAGTTACCACTACCATCCAATACCACTAAAGGGCAAATGCATTCTCTCATCCTACCATTTGGAATAAAAACAATGATGCTGTGCCTTGGCTGCTGCTGCATGCAGAAGAAACAGGGATGAGCTTAAAACTGTGGCTCCGCTCTCCAGAAAGTCATTAGGTCAGAGAAGTGTGGAGGATTGTTGGCGAGGGGCTTTTGATAATGAAGAGCTTGTGTTCCACAGGGAAACACCGCCTTGAGCAGACATTCGCACTGAGGCAGCTATGGAAATGAAAGATTTGGAAGTGCAGAAAGGTCCCACAACGCCTGTGAAAGAAACCAGCTGGCCAACTCACAACACTTAAAAGAAGAGTTGTTTGATTTGGATGACAGCATTCATAGCCTAAATGCTATTTCTCATTCCTCACTTTTCAAAATCACAGCCCAGTCCCTGGATACAATTTTAATTCCCATGTGGAACGTACAGTATACACTAATTATTGATAAAAAGAAGAAAGGAAAAAAAAAATACATCACATAGCAAAATTCAAACATGCAGTAAAAAAAAAAATTCCTGCAGTCACAGAAAATGCAACAGTGATGAATTGGGCACACCAGGTTGCTGGGCAGATGCACATTGTATATCTCAAACAGGACAACATTTCTCTCATAGAGTGAGCTTCTGGGCTCGACTATTCATAAGCTAACATACGCTAGCTGACCTGTGCAATATGCTGTGCATGAATAATTAGATATGTACGTATAAGGGAATATGGTACTGTGTATACATTATGGTCATTAACATCTGTATTGATAGGTCTACTTTATGCATGTACGTTTTTCTGGGTAAGTGTAAGGATAACTAAATGATGATAAAAAGGTCAAACATTATTACATTTATTGAAACAATGAAGTATGAATACTAAGCTACGGACCAGGGGATGGTTAACTTACCTTAGCCTAGTAGTAGCTTGTTTCATTTGTCAAATAAAATTTAAAAAAAGCTAAAAAGTATAACAAAGATCAACTCATGGTTTCACAGGGAGCAATGTGCCTGACTATTTCCTGGAATAATGTCAAAACTCAAAAAGAAGTAGCTGCTTTGCCATTCGTGTTTTTTAATTTGTTTTCTTTAGACAGAGCAAAGCCAGCTGTTTGTCCCCTGCTTTCAGTTGTTGTACTAAGCAAAGCCAACCATCTCATAGCTGTAGCTTCATATTTACCGGACAGATATGAGAGTGGTATTGATCTTTTTTCATCTAACTCTTGGCAAGAAAGTGATTAAGCATATTTCCCAAAATGTAAAACTATGCCTTAATGTAGATCTTTCCCATCTGATTGATGCTTGATCCATATAATATAGGCTAGTATTGTTGCCAATATGGATTCATTATAATAAATAAGAGCATCCCTGTTTGTCACCACAAGTAACAATTTCAGATCTATTTTTTTCAGAAATTTAGCTTTTGTCAAGTTCAAGTTCATTTCTGGCAAAGACATCCCCCTGAGACTTTCTTGGAGATACTGTATCTCCAAGGAGACAAGCAGCATGTCCTTTGTAAGGAGTGTCTCGAGCAGACAGATGCTGGAACCTGACCTCAGATAACGGTCAGGGACCTCAGAGAAATCGAAAAACGTGTGCTCTGAGAGAGCACAGGCTGTCTAGAAATATCTCCACACTTCTGCAACTACTAAAGACTTCAGGGAGTTGATGTGCCTCGTCTTGACCGCCTGTTATGAATGATGAATCAGAGGAACTGAGGTAAATTTGAGTCAGACATGAAAATGTTGTTTAGATGAACAAGCCTAAGGTCAAGAAGACAGTATCTAAAAATGAGAACCGTCATGTCATGCTTGGCACAACTGATGATGACAGCCCTTGAATACACTTTTCGCAAGTCGGTTTATTTTTAGAATTGATTTATGTACTGGAGTCACTTTTAAGGAGCTTCACAGGCAAGAAACTCCTGACAAGAAGACGTACTTGTCAACACCGTTAACGGGCTGCTTCGGTGAGCTTCATCTCAGAAGCCGATGCATGTCATAAAAGCCACTTGTCAGGTAATTTCTACCTCTGCCGAAGAGATTAGGGGAAGAGTCACATAGCCAATTACTGTCATTACACTGTCTCGCAACATTAATTCGCAGAAGACAGATCCATCTTGATTGTTGTACAATCTCAGAGGTTAATAGAAGGGGGCAACATGTAATTGCTGTACATTTGATCGAGCCAAACTCCTGAGCCACAAGATGAGACACAATCACCACTAAATCAACACTCTGCCATTAGTCAACTTCATCATTAGGCAAGGCTTTTGGATTTATTGCTCTGAATGAAAGTCAAAATGTAAATGTGGAAAGTTGATTTAATTCAATTGGAGTGTTTGTGATTTATATCAGCCAGTAAGCAGACATATTGATTGGAAGGATATGTTTTGTTTTTGATACTTTTAAAAACAATTAGCCGTGTAATCTTTAGTTGATCATCAGGAAGTACATTTTGATCATTCAAAGTGTTATTCCATTTCGTCGTTCCAGCTTCTCAATCAAGAGGATATGCTGTTTTTATTTGTCGTCTGTGATTAGAAACTGAATAATTGGGGGTTGGACTGTTGGTTGGATAAATTAAGCTTTTTAATTAAAATCGCCTGGGTTACAGGAAATTGTAATGGACATTTGTTCTCTACTTTCTGACATTTTATAGACCAAAAAACATTTATACATGAATGCAGAAAACATTCACTAGCATAATCATCACAATGAATTAAAAAAAATAGACTGATACCCTACATTAATATCCTACATTATTATCCTAAAAACAGCCACTGAACATATTCTATTTAAGTTGTTCAATAAACAGGCTTGAGCATTACCATGGTAAGGTATGCACTGTGCTTGCTTTTACTGTGTATACTTTTGGTTTTGAATAATGCATGTTGTTGAGACTGCTCAGGGAATGAACGGTGTGTGTTGGCAAACTCAGCTGTAGCACACGTTACTTATGTTGTTCATTAATCTTGTGTTTTAATGTTTTATTAAAGTCTACATACAAGTAGTGCTTCAGACTGGTCTAAAATAAGTGCTCTTCAACTTGAACTGGCTCTGTGTGTTGTACGTTGTGGTTCAGGAGCATGCCTGTCAGTGATCAAGGTTCACACTCACACATTAAGTTTGCACAAGGCGTCAAACCGACCTTGCTTCATTACAGATGTGGTTGGGTTTTTTCTGGCTCTGGCTCAAATACAAATAATCAGACTCATGCTTCTCCCATTTTTTTTCCATGTTTAAGTCAATCTTTTAATTCTCAGGTCAATCTACAGTAGGCTTGAATGCATTTTTTTTCTGCACTGATCTCTGTAATGACACTTTGCAACATTAAACATAAATAATTATTTATTAAATTATTAAAAATATGAAAAAAATGTATATGTCAATAAAAAAGAATCAATTAAATCAAAACAACAAAAGCCACAAAGGGAAACCGACAACATTGTATCAATGTTGGGTGTTTATTCTTGCTTTACTAGTGTAACTAGTCCACAGAGCATTGTGGGATGGGAGAAAAACATGCTCTGGTTTATTGGCAATTCTTTAAACCAATCACAATCGTCTTGGACGGTGCTAAAAAAATGGCCTCGGGAAGGAACTTGTTTTGGTGGAACTTGAACAGTACGTTCAAAAGTAGTTTTAGTCGTGCAACAGAAAACTCAGATTGGACAGATAGTCTAGCTAGCTGTCTGGATTTACCCTGCAGAGATCTGAGAAAAGGTTAACCATCATCCTCACAAATCAACTGAGTTTAAAATGCCAACACAAAGGATGCCAAAGGCAACGGATATCTGGCCTAAATGAGGGATATCTGGCCTAAATGACTGATATCTGACTATGCATTATTGGGTGTCTAATTGTAATCCTTTCCATCAATCCACTAATCGTTATAGTAAGGTAATCCTATTTTCTATATTGGCTTTAACTGGTTAATGATGATAAAGCAATTCTCTAACTCATTACCCATTCAGTATCTCCATAGTGTTCCATGCTATTCTTTTTTTTCTATTTGTAATTTGCTTTGTGGCCCTGTAGGCACAAAAGCATTTCCCTACAGGTTGTACTGTGTATTATTATATGGGAGAAATAAGCCTGATTTAATTTGATTTAATGATTAGAACAGATGTGATGTCTCAGCTGGGATGTATGTGACAGTCTTTGACTCCAAGGGCCTTGAACAATCAGAACTGACAACTCAAAACTTTTTTTCAAAGCAGACAAAAATTGCAAAGTGATTGCTGTTTGTACATCAATGTGGGCCATTTTAAACTGTTACTTCAAAAGCAAGCAAACAATCATGGAACAACACCCACTGCTGCAGCAATGGCACCTATGTCACCAAACTACCCTCGCGCAATCTGTTGCTTCCAACGAGCGCATGCATAATGCAAATTAACATACATGTCACAAAAGCATGGAGAGATGCATTAGAAAGTTCTTCATTACTTGACACTGATTAAACATTACCAAGCAGTTTTTCATTGCTTTCTTATGGAAAATAAATACCTTTACCAGTGCTGTCTGTACTGCCTTCTGTTCAGCTGGCCTCAAATTGTAAAATTAGCTTCCTGAGAATTATGCCTCTGATTTCCATCCACAAAAAAGGCTATTAATTCCTTGAAAATGGATGAAAAGATAATCAGAATATTAGAGCGAGAGAGAGAGAGAGAGAGAGAGAGAGAGAGAGAGATGAAAAGAGATAGTATATTACAACATTAACAGAAGCATGCTGCACCGTGTGAGTATGATGAGACAATAATGGCAGACAATCAGTCACAAGTGCCCCGGCTAAACACAAACCAGCCCACACTTATTGGATTACATAAAACAAGTCAAAGTTTAAATTATGTCCGGACACAGCAAAAATTTTATCTCTCAACCAAGTTGAAAAAAAAAATGAATAAAGCAAAAACATAAAGGATGCTGTTGTACACAGAGGGAGTTTGTTTGAGTATTGTAAAACATCATTATAGGGTAGTTAATTTCCATGGTAATACCCATCACTTCCTTTGTGAAGTCTGGCAAAAGTAGATCATGACCTCCGGTATTCACTCCACATTTTAGGACATCATCTCATGATGTCTAGGACTGTGAGCTAATCAAATGTGTTTCTAACAGACGAACACTATGGCTTTACTTGCTCATTTTCTGATTTACCACCTCCTATGCCATGAAGCTCAATTTACACCTACTGCTGCACACCTAACCTTGAAGCATATTACCAGAAAAACACGCACACACTGTAGGTGTGAATGAGAGTATGATTATGATTGTTTGTTAGCCTGTAACGGACCGCTAATATCTCCATATGCTTGCCTGCCTTTTGCATTGTGCATGTTGGTACTTTATAGAGAGTGTGTGTGTGTGTGTGTGTGTGTGTGTGTGTGTGTGTGTGTGTGTGTGTGTGTGTGTGTGTGTGTGTGTGTGTGTGTGTGTGCAGATTATTAAATTAAAATTAATTAAACAGCGGTAATGCAAAAAGTTTTATTGAACTTTCTTTTTCCCATGATTTACCATTAATAGTTGACGTTCACAAGGCTCAATATTAGAATCCAAACAGGAAGCAACAGGTAGTCATGTTGTCACTACAGTGGTGCTCAAAGTTTACATACAAAGTTGACTAAAAGAGGAATAAAAATCATGAAATTTATTTTAATACCTAAACAACCTTCACCAATTTTCTTTGTGAATGAATAACGTATTGTAAATAAATAAATGTTCTTATTTAAAATACAGGCATAGTTAAATTCCCATAGAGGCAGGCAGATTTGTTATTTCCTGGATTCAGGATATTATGCATCCTGATAAAGTTCCCTTGGCCTTTAGAATTAAAATAGCCCCACATCATCACATACTTCACCATGCTTAGAGATAGGCATGGTTTTATTTCAGTTAGACTAATACCTGGTTTGATTTGCATTGAGAGATGGTTTTATAGAAAGTATCCCATGCCTATCTCTAAGCATGGTGAAGAGTATGTGATGATGTGGGGCTATTTTAATTCTAAAGGCCAAGGGAACTTTATCAGATGCATAATATCCTGAATCCAGGAAATAACTGGCCTTTAATAATAAAATCTGCCTGCCTCTATGGGAATTTAACATAGGGGTATGTGACTGTATTTTAAATAAGAACATTTATTTATTTACAATACGTTATTCATTCACAAAGAAAATAAAGGTTGCCTCATTTTTAATTTAGGTATTAAAATAAATTTCCAAAACATGATTTATTCCAGTCAACTTAAGCACTTTGAGCACCACTGTATCTAAAGAGTCCGTTTTCATGGCAGAAAACCAGGCTCTTGGTTTGCCACAGATCTACTGTAGAGATAAAAACTATTATGTAAATTAGTAACTAAATGCTTCCCATATTCTATTTTTAATTCAGAAAAGACATTTCTGAAAGGGTTACTGAAACCTAACTGACTCATGATTTGCAATATGCAGCAACCCAGTCTCACGGCAGTTTGGGAAATGGTCACGTTATTTAATCTATGGAATTGTGTACAATGACACGTTTTTCTTTTTTTTGTGTTCATGAGGACAATTAAAGTATTAAAGTAATGAATTAAAATGTCAAGCATGTTTCATGGTCACAGCCCGACTACAATAGCGAGTGTATTAAATTAATTAATTAAATGCCAAAAATATGCGTAGGGTGGTTGTTTGGGGTCAAACAACACAGGACTTTCACCCCGAAGACCGGGGATCGTGTCCCGGCGTGTGGCGTGTACTTTCACCTCTCTCATTTCCTGGCGTGTAGCGTGTCGTTTCCCCATTCTTCTTTTCCTAAACCCAACCGGTCCGTTCCCCAAAGACCACGGCTCGTGTCCTGGTGTTGATCCTGAAATTGATGCTTCCCATTATGTAGCGACCAGCACAAATACATTACGTTCTTACCAACAGGAAAAAAACTAGAAAATTGTGTCCATGTAGAAATGCTCAAAAAAAATAAAAAATCTCAAATTGCTCCACATATTTCTCACACACACACACACACACACACACACACACACGCACACGCACACGCACACGCAAAAAAATGCATACCTACCAACTGTGGTTTGCACCATATTCAAAGGCCGTTTATCAGTGTGCTCCCAGCTTGTTTTTTCCACTAACGCCTTTAATTTTGGTTTTAACTTGAAAGAGATTCACACCAAGGTTGCCTGTCTTCTGCTGCTTTTTGTTGGCACAAAATGGTGATTTCTACTGAAAATATTTGTTTTAAAATTTAGAAAAGCGTGACTGTATCTCTTTGTGGCAATCCTTTCAAACCATATTCTTGGCTTCATTCTTTGTGCTCAATGACCTTTCATTTTTTAATTATTATTTTGTTGGCATTTCTGCCATTATTTGACAGAGCAGAGAGGAAATAGTGAAGAGAGAGAGGTATGACATGCAACAAAACGTCCCAATGCTGGAATCCAACCGAGGCATGTTGCTGTGAGGTGGCAGGCGCTGTAACCACCCAAAAATATCTTTGTGCCTGAATCATAAGTCTAATGGAGAGGTTTTCCATCACAATTAATTTGGAATGAAGGAGTTATGGCATGATTTAGACAAAAGTATGAGTAATCAAGGTGTATGCGTGCAAAGGCAGAATCCGCATTAAATTGAAATAAATTGGAAATACAAAAATAAGCAAGAAAAATCCAATCATTTGCCAAAAAAATAAATAGATGGGAAACTAATCTACAGTTGTTGACTTGTCCAAGGCCACAAAAGCAATCATAGGAATGTACTTTCTAAGAGAAACATCGACAATCTAAGTAAGTCCAGAGGGGTTTTATTTCTCTGGTGTTTTTCCTTTCTCGTAAAAGGCCTGTTTCAGGAACAAGTGGCCCTTATCTGACACGGAGCAGTGAGAGATACCTGTGACAGCCGACATGTTTGAGGCCCAAGTGCTTAATCTCTGGTCTCTGCTACGGAGCAACGAGGCACATCACTGAAGCAAGAGGGGAGCGACTGCACGCATTTCAAATCAGCCGACACAACGAATGGAACGGGAGAAAAACACGTAACATGAGCGCGGGAGCACTGCTCTTATCGTATCAAAGACTTCTCCAAACAAACATGGGTGAGCTGTGATTGATGGGAATATAGTTAATAGGACGCCCAATCCAACAGAGTGTGAGAAGGGAGGTTGGCGGGGAGCAAAGATCAATAGCAGCTCGGAAGCATGTTAGAGAATCATACAGAATCAGATTGATGACAGCTGGTGGTGATGTATTTGGCAATCTAATTTTAACACAAGTAACTCAGTGATAGTGAGACTGAACTCAATCCTTGTAGGCTAACGGTATCACAGCTGTTGAGAGTGAATTGTGTGCCTGCTGCAGTGTAAGTAGGGGCAGCAGTGCAATTTTGCGCTATGAAAGTGCATTCAATTATTCATCCTTAGTGGCAATCTCACAAATATTTTAGGTCAAAAAACCTCTTTTAGTGCTTTAGGATTGGACATAGCCTCAGACTGGTAGGTATACTTAGTGCAGCCCACAGCCACTGAGAATAAAACGGCTGCACATTTGCACTAGTTGCTTCACACACAGGCGTGAAAATGATGCCAATCATTTCTCTTTCCATCCTCCATCTAACTAAAGTGAGCTCTGCCAGAAAAGCCAGCCACAACACAGACAGGGCAATGCCATTCGTTTTAAGAAAATCTTGGCTTGTTTATGCGTTTGTGTGCATGCTCTCCAATATACTGTATGTGTGGAGAAAGTTAGCATCTGGCAAGCTTGGGAACCAAGAAACCCCTAATTTTGTGTTCTGTGTTATATAAATGCACCGTATGCTGTTGAGCATCTTCACAAAAGATGATTTCATTCTGGGTTCATATTTTGCTGGTTGAAATATACTGCAGCTCTTTAAAAAAGGCAATGGCTTGTGACATGACTGAAAAACAAATCAGGCAAAAGAGACAGTACCTTCCGTTCTGTGATTAAGCCCTTAGTTCATGAGCATTTTATGTTTAAATCCATTAAAAGGAAAAGAATTATGGATTATTACAGATGCGTACATTAAAATGAAACAACCATGATGGCTCAATATTTCTTAATTGCTCAGTCTGCCAATTTTTCTTTTAAGAAGGACACAGTGTAGCATCACCAACTGGCCTTAGGTTTGTCTGCTGAATGAAGCTTGTTGGGGGAGGGATGAATCCCTCCCCTGTTCTGGTTTTCTGGGCCAAGTCTGCATGATGGAGCCCTGAGCGTCGGTCTGTGCCAGGTGGCAGCTGGGAGAAAGAGTCCCCAGCCAGGCTTGAGCAGCCCTTACTCTCGTCCTCTGACCACCACCGTGGCCACTCGGGGCTCGACACCAGCACTTCTGACCTCATTCATTCATTCATATTTATTATACAGGAAAATTAAAAGTAACATTAGATTACAATATAAACGGTCTGACTTCATTTAAAAAGAGTTTTCAGGTTCCTGTTCTGCAGAAACATAAAACATGGTTATAGCATGTTGGGACAGACATTTGTACAGGAAATCGAAATGGACTAGACAAACAACAATACAGTTACATAAGGAAAATGACATTTATACAAGACATCAGCTGGGCTGGACAAATACGGACAGTGCTAACAAGGCTTGGACAATACATGAGCAATTAATGTCTGCAAGTGTAACTTAAGGAGCTGTTTGTATGCCTTTTTGAAATATGTGATGGATGATAGTGTTCTGATGTGATGCGGAATGTCATTCCAAATGTTGTATGTATAGAAAAAACAAATTCTGACCAAAGTTGTTTTTATATGGCGGAACTAGAATAAATGCCTGTGAGACTGACCTAGTGAGACATCCTGGTCTCATGTGTGTCGGAAGAAGTGCAGCAAGTGCTGCTAGGGTGGCATTTTGAATCTACACATTGGTCACGGATGCCTGCAATAGCCAGTTGGTCTGAGCCGTTTGTGCACAATTTACTTGAGTGAGAATAGTTTCAGGTGTCCAACCATTCACCATTAAAAAAAAAAAAAAACTATGCTAGAAAAGATTTGGTTTCCCAGCAAAGATTCCTGGAGCTGATCACTTTAAATCATAAAGTAGTGATGCAACACAGCAGAGCATCCATCTCCAGTCTAGTCACCTAAATTTAATTATGCTGTGTCTGGTATGGACAGGAAATGTTCCCTGCCCACAAAATGTGATGACTCAAATCTTTAAGTATTAATCAACGAGATGTTTGTTGTTGGGGCTGGGCCATAGTCTCAGAGCTAGAAGGCTCATACATTAACCAGGGGATCTCCATATTGCCAGTTTAATATTTGGATGAGAGTGTGCCAAGAAATATAACGGCTTATTCAAACAACAATGAGCACACTCAACGCAGGGTGAATTTCTCCCTCAAGAGAAGGGTACTTCACCACCTCACACTGTTAGAAGGCGTTTTAAATGAATATATGATTCATCACGTTAATTTCAACAGTTCATAACACTAATTGAATAAGTTGTGTGTGCTTTTGTCCATCTGGAGAATTAGTACTGAACAATAGAAAAAAAAAAAAAAAAAAACATCTCCACTAAAAGGACTTTGGTCAACCACCTGTATGCCAACCAGTCTGTTAATCAATTAAAAAGGAGCTAGGTCTTTTTTATTGTTGCAAGGACAGACAACAAACATCAGTGATAAAGAGTAACTAGTTAAGTGTGAGATTGAACTATACAACAGTAAAGTAAATGCCCCTTGTCCCTCCGTATCCATCCATCCATCCATCCATCCATCCATCCATCCATCCATCCATCCATCCATCATATACACACACATACACTGCAGGAAAGGCCCCTTAGTATATAGGTAGCACTGAACACAATAACCAACTGGTCTCTAGGCCAGTCAAGACACAACATTGGAACTAAGTGAAAGCAACACTAGTGTCCAGACTGCTGCAGCATTAAACGCCAGGCACAAGCTGAGCACACAACGTTATGCAGGGGGCATGTCCTCAGGGTGCTGCCTCCATCCAGCCAGCAGTTCACCCTTTCAAACTGACAGAAAGACTTTTAGCCTGAGAGGGAACACCCCACCCCGCACTAAAAGAGCTGTTTGCTCGACTCAGGCCTCCTTTTTTACATCCAGTTGCATACTAACCTTTTCTGTCCAGGCAGTCCATGGCGATCCGCACCTCTTACAAGAGAAGATATAGTACAAGACTGTTTCATAGTTTAAATTTGTGTAGCAGATGATAGCCTTACTTGTGCATAGTTTTTTTTTTTTTACATTCACAAGGCACATACCATCACCCTTACATTTCATTTTATGATGCATTCTATCTTATCCATCACCCACTAATGGCTACATACTCAACTCCCGCCACTGCCCTTATGAGCCTCATTTTCATTAGCATATTTGGCAATAAAACAGTTATGCCTTCCCTCCATTTATAATTTA